>JAMKQA010006967.1:0-21277 GCA_024699735.1 Posidonia australis
CCCCCAATCTCTCTCTCTCTCTCTGCCTCTGTGCACTGAGCATGGTTAACATTCTCTTACAGGGGGCCAAGATGGGCTAGTGTGAATTTGGGGATCTTTATATGCATGCAGTGCTCTGGCATCCATAGAAGTTTAGGAGTTCACATTTCCAAGGTATTTGTTGCTTATTTAAACTTCCCATTGATTGGTGCAATAGATTGGATTTGTTCAAATGATATAGTATAATGGTCCCTTTGAGGTTTGATTTTCTACAAGCTACATGGCCTGTGTAAATCCCCCTAATGATTTAATGTGATGTCTTGCTTTGACTTTCAAAGTGCCAATTAATTTATTTCTTATAAGTTGCTACTTTCTGTTTCTTTCACAGACTTTCATCCATATTATAATTTTTGTTTTACTTCTTCTAGGTCGGCAAGCTTTTTACTTGTGCAGTTCTATCAACAAAATCAAAACAAAAAGGGCCATGTGTGGTTGTATGCCCTTGCACCAGTGTGCTCATGTATATTCTGTATGCACTGTGCATGCTGTGCTTGTGTGCGTGTTATGGGTGGGTTGCTTGCTGTATGTCAAATGGACAACATATAATATATAAAGTATGAACAGTGTGTAACATGAAAGTATTTTTGCAACATAAAGACATAACATATTATGCAGTTGATTGGAGAGAATGTGTATAATATATGATTAAATCCACACAAATGTATGTATTAATTTATGAATTTTGCAACTATTTACACTGATTTATATTAAACCGTAACAAATAGATAAAATACAAGGTACGTTATTAGGTGATTAATCAACCAAGGAAGCAGTTTCTCAATCTTTGTTGTCATAATTGTATTTTATCAGTTAATTAAACTACATATCTGGTCTCTGAATTTTCGTATTAAACTGACTTTCTAAGTGATGATTACTCTTGCCGTGATTAGGAATCTCATTTGTTTTTCTTGGATGTACCTGTGACCTTGTTGGAAAATGAAAAACTGGACTACTACTATGTCATGGGACACTTTAGTTGTTCTAAGTTGTTTCACATATCCATCTTATATATGCTTGACTATTAGCAAGTTTTAGTTATTGTTCTCTAACTGAATAATGCAAATAATTTTGCAGGTAAGATCTGCTACCCTAGACACATGGCTTCCCGAGCAGGTTGCATTCATTCAAAGTAAATATCCATACTTATGCATTTTTTTGGTTGTTAGACTGACGTGTCACATGTCCCTAAATGTTCTTGTTTTTTTTTTGGCCTTGTACAGCAATGGGAAATGAGAGGTCAAATACCTACTGGGAAGCAGAATTGCCTCCAAATTATGATAGAGTTGGAATTGAAAATTTTATTCGAGCCAAGTATGTCTTGAATGTCTTGAGGACAATTTGTTATTTCTTCAACTAATTTTGGTGAATGCTATGTGTTGTACTACTACTAACTGCTAGTGATATTTGAATAAGCCAGATATGAAGACAAAAGATGGGTTCCAAGAGATGGGAAGCAAAAATCTCCTCCAAGGCCATGTGAAGAAAAAACTGTTGAAGTTGAGGAGAAACATGTTGATAGGGCTGAACGGGGATCTAGCAACAGTACTAGTCTAAAACCTCAGGAGCGAAAAAACCCTCCACTAGTAAAAAAAACAATTCGAGCGCCTCCAACTGTAGTCAGCCAGGTAAGGCATTTAACAGGAGCATGTTATATTCTTGCTGTTTGAATGTTATCTTGGTCATTATAATCTCCAGATTGGAAAAGAATGTTATCTGTATTTATTTTTTTTGGCTGTTAGATGTGTCTTACAACTGGTACATTTGTGGTTTTAACTGCACCTCCTGAATGATAGGTATCTTCTGAAACAAAAGCAGAGCATGTCTCACCTCCTATTTCTGATACACCTCAGCCCCCTTCTGCTCCAGTTGCTGCTCCGCCTCCAAAGGTTGATTATGCTGCTGATCTTTTCAGTATGCTTTCAATGGATGGACCAAGTGAAAATGGTATAGAGTCATCTTCTGTTGATGGTAATTCGTGGGCAGGATTTCAGTGTAAGTGGATGATAATATTGCTTGCTTGGGTGTTATGAACTGAAAAGAATTTTGTTTTATGTTTGAATATTCAATGGATATGGTAACAATAGTTACTTATTTAACTTGCAGCTGCTGAAACAACTAATACGACAGAGAAAACTAGCACCACAAAGCCAGCTGAAAGTCAGTCAGCCTCTGGGATTGAGGACCTATTTAAGGATGCACCCTCATCTGCACCTTTGGTTCCAAATGACACCCAAAAGGATGTGAAAAATGATATCATGAGTCTCTTTGAAAAGGTCAGTGTCCAATATCTTTTTTGCACTACTTGTTATATGAAATCTGTGATATCAGTCCTTGGGATCTGGACATGGAGTTTGAAAATCTAGAATTTTTTTTACTCTATTCATATCACTCCTTCAAGCATTAGATAAATTATGAAAAATCGAGAATTCTTACCACTTGAACTGTAACATAGAGTTTATCTTACTCCTATGTATGCTTCTTCAGGTTTCTCATGAGCAAGGTAATAATTTCATGTTGTATGTGCCTTTTTTTGCAGTCAAATATGGTTTCTCCTTTTGCTGCCCATCAACAACAGATGGCATTCCTTGCACAGCAGCAGGCTCTTCTCATGGCTGCGGCTAAATCAGGTGGTGTCCTCCCAGCAGTGACTACCATAGCCAATCAGCAAGTACCGATGGTTGCTCAGGCTCCTCTGGGAAACCCGTCTCCTCAGAGCTTAAACTTTCTTCCTACTCAAACTCCAGTGATGGTTACACCAATAGCTGCTCAAACGGAGCAAAACAAATCAACTCAGGTAACTTCTTGAGGTATAATTTTAAACTCAACAACATCTTGAAGATATTTGCATCTTTTGCATCTGAATATGTTCATCTGCTTTTAATAGGTTGGGAACAACAGGCAGATGCATCCGCCAGGGAATTACAACTATTTTCCTGCATCAAGGTATTGCTATGGTTCTGTAGTGACAATTGGAATTCCACTAGCTTATTTCCTTCGAACATTGCAACTTGCAACCAACAACATTTTCCTAAACTACGAATCCATCATGATGTTTTATAGAATCATTTTGCAACTTTTGTTTTGCAGCACGTACACCACAAAATCAGCTCCAGCCATAAATGGAGTATCCGCTAGTGGTGTTGGTCAGCCCCCTTCAGCATCTCCTGCAACATACGTCTCTCCCACCAGAACGGGCGGTGATTATGACTTCTCATCGTTGACCCAAGGGCTTTTCACAAAACAATAGGTGAGCATTGAAAGCTGTTGGATTACGTGTTCACTTTGTTTTCCTTGTCAGAACTGCAGATTACAGGAAAATACATAGCAATTGAATCTTTTGATTACTAGGCTGAAAAGTTGTGGTGGCTGTTGATTGGCTTCATTTGTATGAGTAGGCTGATTGGGTTAATAAAGATCACTCTGTTTCGCTGCATTACTCTGCCTTTGGTTAGGGCCTTCACTTGATGTTGGCTAGTGATCCTACCTTCATACGTTAGGATCCGTGAAATATATCGTTGAGAATTTTACTTGTGAATATGTAAAACAGGTGTTTTTCATTATAGTAGTGGTGGTCTCGGAAATTTAAGTGGAACGGAAATTGGCGTAAAGGGGAACATAAATCCTTCTCTGTTCTTGCAGTCGATTTTATTTTCATTTCAGTTTTTTCGACAAAATCTGTGCATTGATGGTTGGGTAAGTGGTTTTAGACACTTTTAACATATTCAAGCACATGGATTATTTAGTGGTGGATGGTTTTTTTTAAAGGAAAAATTAAGGGAATTGAAGTGTTCTGAATTCATCATCAGTTACATAAATCATTGAATTGCAATGGGCCTAATATTTCACAGCGAATCGTCCTCAAACTAACTCAAGCAGCCTGCATTGTCCGGGACATTGTGTTCCCATAATTTCATCAAGAATCAAGTTGAATACGATCTCAAAAGAGCAAACCAACCGAACCCATAGTAGTTTTGTTAAGTTGGTGTCTCGATTGATCCATTGTCAAATAATTTGGATTTTGTTTCTGAGTAAGGTAAGATATTATCCTTCGGCTCTCGTTTCCTTCCGTTGGTCTTTTTTTTGTGAAGCAAATAATGATAAGGTTCCATTCAACTTGATTTCATCTATCATTTCAGAAGCCTTTGGGATATTGTTAGCGTCTTTGGTAGGTGGATGGAAGGAGATGATTGAAAGGCGTCCTTGTTTTCCATTACAATTATTTTGTACTTGAAGAGACTCTTTTATAATCCCGTGAGACAGGTTCCTATTACTATCAGTGTTTACTCGTATTTGCTCTCACTCGTCGACATTAATGGTTGGTTAAACTCCTTAATACCTTATTGCTATCCCACCATTCGATGACACTTTGATCAATTAGAGTTCCTTTTTACTTGTGCTTTAGCGACCACTCAACTATCCAAAGAGGACTTATTGGTTCACCTTGCCCATTTCTAAACTCATCCTTTAGATTTGGAAGTTTTTGATGTTTCCTCAGTAGATATATTGTAAAATTTCCTTCCAAAGCACTTAAAGAAGACGTCCTAAATCATTCTGGTATGGTTGTGCTTAAGACACCTATGTTTTTCTCTCATTGGTCCGTTAACTCTTGTTCTGTTTATATTCTTCGTAATGAGGGCTTCAGGATCCGCTTGGAAGAGATTCCATATCATCTATGGAGTGTCAATTTGTTTCATCGAATGCTTGTTGAATTTGCTGAGTTACTAGATGTCGACTTTGGTAATGATTAGGTCAGGTTTCAAGGGATTTTCAAAGTCAAAATCCATCTTCATCTGGGCAAGGATCTTCCTAATTTGCATTATTTTTCTTTTGCTTGTACTGTCTATCTTATCCATTTTAACAGAGTCTGGGACATATGGTCTTCTTCCAATTCTTCTTAAGGGTCTGGTCTTTTTCTATTGGTTCTTGTTCTTATAGGGACTCGCAGAAGCCTTATGGCAAACAGTTTAAATGTTATAAAGGTAGTAAGGGGGTTATGGTGGCTAGGGACAAAATTCTGGGTATGAATGGACTAGGTCTTTAGGGTCTGCTAAAGGGGGCAAGCTGTTGGGGAGCATAATCCGACTCGTTCTCAGAAACGATCATTCCCCAATCCTTCCATTAAACCAGGTTTATTGCCTCAACCATGGTCATAGGCTCCTAGGGTCTCTACTCTTCCTAACCAAAATCGTTCATGGCCTACAGTTACTATTGATGCTTGTCCTTCTCATTCAGGTAAGAGTGTTGTCTTTTTTGGATTGGTTGTAACTCCAAACCCATCCCTTGTGCCCAACCCTATAAGTGTTATCCACATTAGCTCTGATCATGGTGATATCACAAGTACCCGCTCCTTCCTAGTAGAATTGCCAACTAGTGTTGCTCTAGAAACAAAATCCTTCACTAAGATTGTTGGAGCCCATGAGTCAAAACCTAAGAAATCCAAAAAATCTCAAAGACAGGCTTTTCTTGTGGCTTTGGAGGAATTAGAAAATGATGAATCAAAAGATGAAACTAGTACTTGTGCTTCTACACTATACCTGCACACAACTTTCCCAACCCCGACTATAGGTAATTTAAAATCGACATCTTCTAATTTAACTCTACATGATATTAGAGTTCCTGTCTCTACTACTGATTCGCCTTTGACATCTCCCTTAAATTCTTCGAGTACCCTGAATGCATCTACTGACAAGGACAATTTCTCTAATGATATTCTGTTCTAGGACTCTTATGATGATTTTGCTAGTTTCTGCTTTATGATTGGCATTGTTTTTAATAATATCTCTAAAGCTAGGTTGTTTCTGGAACAACATTGGCCTAAAATTAATCTAAATCACAATAATGATTATGTAGAGCAATTCCATGCTCTGTATTTTTAAATTTTTTGTCCCCATGATTATCCTTACCTGGAAAATTAGGAGTTTATGGAGCAGTAAGAAATGTAGAAAGCTTAGGAATATAATGTGCAAATGCAAGTGTGACCTTCTTATTGTTTATAAAACAAAAATTGATTCCTTCTCTCCTACCCTTCTTAGATCAATTTAGGGTGGTTAGGATTTCCTTCCTTCTCAAGGCAATGTTTCGGGCATCCTGATGGGTTGTGATGCTTCTCTGATTTCTAAAATAAACATGTACATGAGAGCCCTTTCTCTTTCTATCTAGTTTCAGAATTTATTTGACTCATACATTTAGTAGCTCATTGGAGTGTATGGATCGTGCACTCCTACTTTAAAACTACAGTTTTTAGACGAACTTCATGACTTATGGTTTAGTGGATGATAATTGGACTGTTAGTGGAGATTTCAACCTCATTAGCTTCTCCTATGAAAAGTCAAATGGAGCTAAATACTCTCCACTAATTGCAAACTTCAATAACTTTATTGTTGATTCCACTTTATAGATTTTTCCCCTTCTAATTGCTCCTTCACTTGATCAAATTTTCAAAAAGAGACTATCATGGTCAAACTTGATTGCTTCTTGGTCTCTCTTAATTGGTTCCCTATATCCAATTACACTGGAAGGCTAACTAATCTCTGATCATATTCCCATATATCTAAACACTAAGCCTCTAAGGTAGGGACCCTTTCCTTTCAAGTTTTATAGGTCTTGGGTACTTTTTAATGGCTTTAAGAGTTTGGTTCAGGCTACTTGGATAGAATTCTTACCTTATTAAAAAAAATTCTTACAAACTTAAAATAGTTAAGGAGGCTATAAAAAATTAGCTTCTCTCTCATAGAAATGATGACAATGCTAGATTAAATGAAATTGAAAATGACATTCATAGATTGGATGTTCTAACAGAATCCTCACCTCTATCTATATATGATTGGTTGCATAAGTAATCCTTGAGAAGAGAACATTTCAATGTTCTTTTTGATCAAAACATTTATTGGAAACAACATTTTCAGATATAATAGTTAAAGGAAGGATATTTAAATACCACTTTTTTCATAAAATCATAAATTACAGTAGAAGAAAAAATTCTATACCATCTCTAATTATTAATGATAATTGGTTTGAATTCCTTTCACTAATTTGTAATGTTATCACAAATCACTTCTATTTTCTTTTGTTAATAAGCCACACTCTAGACATATTTCTTTGAATTAGGATCTTTTGTTGCCTTATAAGGTATGTTAGCCTCAATTACTTGAAATCTTGTTCTTAATGAAAGAAATCAAACAAAGTGTTTTCTCTTTACCAAGAGAGAAATCTCCTGGACCTGATGGATTTTCACTTGGTTTCTACCACTACTTTTGAAATGTGATTAAGGATGATCTAGTAGAATTTTTCAGCATTTCAATCAGTTGGATAATATTGGCACTTTGAGTAGTATTAACCAAACCTTTATTGCATTTATCTTAAAAAAGAGAAGGACTGAAAGAATTTAAGATTTTAGGCCTATTAGTCTGTTAAACAGCAATCATAAAATTATTTTTAAGTGTCTTGCTGCTAGGTTGAGCCCAGTGCTTAACTCTTTGTTTGATGATTCCCAATGTGCCTTTCTTCCAAGACGTAATATTAATTATTATTTTTTTATAGTTCAAAAGACACTCCATTTGCTTCACTCTACTAACAGATCAGGTGTAATCTTAAATTAGACTTTAAAAAGGCTTTAGATAATGTTAATTGGAAATTTCTTATAGATTCCTTCGAAGGTTTTGGATTTGGAGAAAAATAGATAGTTTGGATCAAATTGTGCATTTATTCAGTAAAATTTTTCATCCTAGTCAATGAATCCCTTAGAGGCTTTTATGGAGCCTCAAATGAACTAAGACTGGGTAATCCTCTATCTCCCTTTTTGTTTATCATTGTTACCCATATTCTTAACAGAATGTTAAACTTAAGAAAGCTGTAGACACCTCGGTTTCTGGTCGATGTTGGCAAGCGGACCCGGTGGAGAATGCAACGGGACGACGAACCTGGTCCTACCTCATATACCCAAACCAACCCTATAAACCCAAACCAACCCAAAACCATCATTTTATCCTAAAACAAACCCTATGCACCCAACCCAATATTAGAAATCTAGCCTGTGTGCTTTGACCCAATGGGATGTCTGGCCCGATAATGCGGCCAAGGTGCGCATAGGAGCTAGGATAGCCAGGCGTGCGTCGCCTGACCAGTCACTTTCATCGCCTTGGTTGCCTCCTTGGCGTGCTTGACATCCCCGCAACCTTGCCACACCCTACCACGCCCACATTTCGTAGTAATCTAGACTTGAGTTTTCTCATCGTTTTGTTGTGGCTTATATGTGGGGCACATACTAAGTGACTTGGATGTCACTCACATCATTTTGTTTGCCTGACAATCCCTTACTGTCACGCCACCCCATTGCCTTCCAGATGCACGCGAGCCAACCACCAAAAACTTGAGCCTCCCGGTAACCACCACAACACACACCAGTTGCAAGAGAGCAGAGAGAACCCACCAACGCCTGGAGAATCGGAGAAAGCCTGAGAGAAGAAGAGGGAAACCATCCCCAAACCCACTTGAGATCAACCTCCCTCTCCATCGAGAAAGCTTCCCAGGAGCTCACTGAGTACTCCTGAGCCTTCCCTGACCCATCCTTGATCGCCTCCTCAAGCTCTTCCACCAGAGTTCACTCGCCGACATGAAGGAACACAACCAACACAGGTACAATTCTCACCCTCTCTACCTAGGATATCACTTAGTTGTTTTAATTTTATCTTTCAATCTTGTTTCCCACCGAATTTGGTTTTCAACCCCTTGCATCTCGTTTTCCTCCCTGTCGACGGACAGCGAGTGCGGACGTGAGGCCTCTGGCGATTGAGTGCTTAGCCAAGACGTCCTGATGGCTCCCTATCTTTCCTTCCTAAACTCCCATTGTCACGAAACCATGCCATGGACCGTGGCCTCCTCATAGGGTCGATCGAAACCTGACCAGCCATGACGTCGGCGACAGAGGTGGGTGGAGGACTTCAGCTTTTCACCCAGATTTCTGCCGCTTCCCGTGTGGTCTCCAACCTCTTGTCAAGCTTCCTCTGCCACCCTTGAGTCTCGACCTCAACTCTAACCGCCGTTGTGGCCAGAGAAAGTCGTGAGAACTAACAAAAGAAGGGGTAGATGGGGGAAGAGACCACAGTGCTTCTTGTATCAATTTCTCAGTATTTTTTTCTATGCCATGTATTCCTTTTAGCTTCCTAGATGTCACCGTAGATTTAGTAATGCATGCCTTGCATAGGGAGAGGCGATGAAGGAGGATGGTCTAGACTTTCTTCCGAGTACATGTTTCAAATGCGCTTCCCAGATGCGCATGTTCATTAGGGACCACATGATGTCAGACCTAACCAAGCCTTGACCACATGTCCTTTCATTTAAGATTGTCTCGCATGTTTGACTCCTTGGCATGATTCTAGTTTCATTACCTGCTTATATTTTGTGTTTTGCTTGAGCTCTCTCTAGCCAAGTGGTTTTCTTCCAAGTTTTTAGACCTTGCATGCTCCCATCCTTCATTCATGTCGTCTATCATCCTTTAGTTACCATGTCATAACCCTAGGTGTGTGTGGAATTGGCCATGATAGCTAGTTGCTTGGACATGCCCTGGGGCACGTTCTGGGTGCACATACCTTAAGCACACTCGGAATGCGTAGTTCCAGGAATCGAGTCTGGCCCGGCTTAGCCTCTAACCCCGCCACACTTTCATCTCTTGCATCGCTTCATGTCTTTTAGTTTGATCACTTTTGACTTACTATGTTACATCTTTTATTTACCTTGTTTTATTTCTCATGTATCATTCATGTATTAGCCACACATCAATTGTCATTCAAACGCCATATTACCATGCATGCGAACAATGAATCCGAGAAAGATCGATTCGTCGGACATGCAGGGGTGTCTAACACCTTCCTCGCATGTAATAGGAGTCCTTACCCTTTCTCTGGTGTGCATTGACCCATATGTCATGTCCATTTGGCATGGATTTATTCATGTTTTACCTTTATACTTTTTGTCTCAACTTTTGATACAATTTTTCTCGTCTTTCCGTTTCTTAATAGACTAGGTGGCGACTCTGTTTCCTTATCCTTTCTTTGTTTCGATTCTTTTCGGTGTTTTTCAAGTCTTTTTTCCTTCCTCGGATCTACTAGATTTGTTATGGCTTACCAATCTTGGTGCAATCTCAATCGCATCGAATCACGATTTCCCCCTACCGATATGGTCCCAAAGGCAAAATAATCTTAATAAAGGAATTAAGTTCCCTCATAATGGTCCTAAGGTAATGAATATCCAATATACTGATGATATTTTTATTTTCTTGAAGCCTTTTGATCATTACATTGTCAATCTTAAGAGAATTTTATGTTATTTTCAAGCTTGTACTATTTTTAAAATTAATTTTAATAAATCCTCTCTTACGAGGATTCATATCTCTTAAGTCTTAGTTAATAGATATAGTGATATGCTTGACTATTTCTAGTCTTCCTTTCCTTTGCAATATTTAGGGTTTACTTTATATGATAAGAAGGCATCCTACAATGATTGGACTGTAGTCATTAATAAAAGCATGGATAAACTTGAGTACTTATCCCTTAGGGGTAGACTTATTCTTCTAAATTCAGTTCTCTCTACAATACCTACTTATTTTCTATCTATGTTGCATATACCTGTTAGAGTGGAAAAAGAAATAGATAGAATTCGTAGAATGTTTCTTTAGACTTCCAATCCTTATGCTCTCTCAAGTATTCTATTAATGAAATGACAAAACATCTGTAGACAGAAGAATCAAGATGGACTAAGGATTATTAATATCAAAAGCTTTTTCTCTACTCTTTAATGTAAGCTTCTTTGGTAACTCTTGAGAAATAATAATTATTTTAAATGATCCACTCTTATTAAAAGTAAATACCTCTACCACAATGGCTTTAGTGCTTTATTAAATGTTTCTTCTTGGAATTCCTCACCACTTTGGCAGCAATTAAAAGTACAATACCTTGTGATTAACACATTTCTGAGATTCACAGTGAATATTGGTAGTAAAATCTTGTTCTGGCATGATCACTAGGGTATACTAATACTCCTTTAAAATATGACTTATATGATCTTTAATCTCTGGCTAAAAATAAGTTCTGTTCTCTACAAAGGATGTTATGGATTTATCTTATCAAGGGTCAAGTGTATTTTAAAAATAAAATGTTTCATTCTTCTCAGCTTTCAAGTGTTGGGTTTGTTAGATTATATGATATTCTCAATTCAGTTCAATTAAGTGATGGTGATGATGTTATCTCTTGACATAATATTTTGAATTTTCAATGAAGAGTTGCTATAATATTAGGAGATATAGGGCATTATATAAGAAGTCTATTCGAAAAAATGCAGCTCCATTGAAAGTCAAGTTTTTTAGTTAGCTTGTATGTCATGATAAAATTCTTTCTATGGCTAACTTACAACAAAGGGGTCGGACTGGTTCTTTGTACTGTGATATTTGAAGTTATCCTATAGAATCAACTCTGCATATTTTTTCTGCACTATAATGCCTGTAGAGTTATTTAGGACTTCTCTATTTCTAGTGCACCTAAAATTTTGAACTGCATCAAGATTTATGAGATTTTTTTCCTTATACCATGTGCTTAAATTTAATTTATTTTTTAGGGGTGGAATTCCTTAGTTTTGGTTTTGGTCATTGTGACCACGTTGGCCAACAGGGGACCACGTTCTGATACGATCGAGATTACACAAAGACTGGTACAATCATGGTAAATCAGGTGAATCCAAGGAAGAGAACACGACTCAAAAACACCGAAAAGAGAACGAAACAAAACAAGATAAGGAAACGAAATCACCACCTAGTCTATTTAAAATGAAAAGACGAGGAAAATCGTATCGATAATCAAGGTGGAAAAAAAGAGATGCAAAATATGAATGAATCTGTGCCAAATGGACGTGATATATGGGCCAATGCGTGCTAAAGAAAGGATAAAGACTCCTATTACGTGCGGAGAAGGTATTAGACACTCCCGTACACCTGACGAATCAGTCTTTCTCGAACTTATCGCTTATATGCATGGCTATATAGGCGTTTGAATGCCAATTGATGTATGGTTAAAGTGCGGATGATGCATGAGTAAAAGCAAGATAAATGAAATGCGATATAGTAAATCAAGAGTGTAATTATGCTGAAAGACGTAAAGTAATGCAAGGGATGAGAGTGTGTTAGGGTTGGAGGCCAAGTCGGGCTGGGCTCAGTCCCTGGAACAGATGTGCATCCCAAGCGTGCAACTGACGCGCTCTGAGAATGTGCCCCAAGGCATGCTCAAACAGGCAACTATCGTGGCCAATTTCGGACACCTAAGGTCAAAGTGTGGTGGCAAGTGGCTGATGGAAGGCAAGGGTGGATGATGGGAGCATGCATTGCTAAAACCTAGAAGAAAACCACTTAATTAGAGGAAAACTTGAGCAAAGCATATGGAAGATAAACAAGTAATGCAACTGAAGCAAGCTAAAGACAACATAAGCTCAAGGGAATTTAAAAACAAAGGTCACATGGTCAAGACTTGGTCAAGTCTGGAACCGAGTGATCCTAAAACAGAGTTCAGATCATCCTCGCCTCTCTCCATGCAAGATATGCATTACCAAGGTGATGAAATCATTTGAGAAGCAAGAAGAATGATAGGACGAGGGAAAACAATCAAGAAAACACATCAAGAGATGGCAAGGTCCTTCCCTCCATCTTCCCCTTCTTCTGTCGGCCCTCACGACTCTCTCTGGCCATGGCGACGGCTAGAGCTACTGTCAGACCTCAGGTGGGGAAGGTTGGGAAGAGGCAGAGGAATACTTAGGAAGCAACGGAAATTCGGAAGAAAACCTGGAATCTCCACCCACCTCCGTCACTGGCGTCATGATCGGTTGAGGTCCGGTCGACCTCACGAGGAAGCCATAGACCAGGGCGCGGCTCAGTGGTGACTGGAGCATTGGAGGGAAGGACAGGGGGCCATAGGGATGACTCTGGCCAGACGTTCCCTGGCCAAAGGCCTCACACCCGCGCTTGTCGTCCGTCGACAGGGAGAAACAAGATGCAACAAATTGATAGACAAAAACGGCAAGAAACACAACGAGAACGTAGAGCTAACGCGACTAAGTTATCCTCTAATTAGATGGGACGAAAAGGGTACCTGATGGTCGGATGTATCCCTCGTGTCGACGGCTACAACTCCAACAGAAGAGCTTGGAGTGGCTACCCGACGGCTGAGGACGGGTCGGGGAGGCTTAGGAGTGCTCGACGGGTGACTGGGGAGCTTCACTCGTGTGGAGGAAGGTCAGTTTTAGGGTGGCTCTAGGAATGGGTTCTCAAGTGCTCTGGTTCTCCGATGACTTGGCTCTCTCTCGCAACTATGGGTGTCCTTTGCTATGGGGAGGCTTCTCTGGTTTTGGTGGCTGAGCTTGCTTGCTTGAGGAGTCAACCAGGTGGTGTGCTCGTGAGGACAAAGTCAGAGGGCTGCAGATGGATCGCCGGTCTCGTCTCAGAGATAGGGTGTATTGAGACGGCTGGTAAGGATGTGGCAAAGCTACGTGAGGTCGTGGCAAGGCAAAAGCAAGGCTGTGGCAGGGTGAGGTGGTTGCAGGGATGTCAAGCACGCAAGTGTGGTAGCCAAGGTGATGCGTGCTACGCTAGTGCTTCGTACAAGGTACGATGAAAGCAACAGGTCGAACCACTCATGTCGGACGGCCCTGACCCTCACGTGCACTTGAACTACGTTATTGGGCCGTGCATCCCATTGGGTCAGAGCACATGGGTTTGAATTTTGGTGTTGAACTTAGTGTTTAGAGTTTATTTAGGGGTAAATGGATGGTTTTGGGTTGGATGTTGGGTTTTTGGGTTAGTTTAGGTATATGGGGTACGACTGGGTCCATCGTCCAGTTACAATCTCTACCGGGTCTGCCTGCCAACATCAACCAGAAATCAAGGTGTCTACAATCATTTTCTGGAATTTTTGACTTAATAGAAATGTTGTTATATTTAGGAATTCAGCTTGAATTATTAACTCAATATTTCATCCCATTTTGCTTTTAGTTTCGTACTGGACAAATACCTTTACAACTGGGCAAGACAATCTATCTCAAACTCTAAGTCGAGTCAAGCAAGATTGGGACCAAACACATCTTATTCAACATAATCCTCCTATGACTTCAAGCAAGTAGGATTCCTTAGTGCCATCCACTTTCACTGCTAGATTGGTTGGTCCGATCATGTAATTAATTATTGCTTGATTTTTACTTGTAATATTTGAACTTAGTTTGTATCTTGATATTTGATCTTCACTTTGTCCTATCCATGTCGTATATATTCTTTTTGGCTTTTTCAGAAACTTAGAGGAAAGAAACTAAAATATCTTTTGTATACCTGGTGGTGATGGAACTCATAGTTAAGTAATTTTTTAATTAACATAAATATTACCGTTTTCCAAAAAATTGGTGTGTCGATTTCACCAAGTTGACTGATCAATCGGTTACTATGTCCTTATAACCCTATCGAATTCATGGAAGAAATAAAAATACCAAACACTCCCAACTATAAGAAGGTGGATGAGTTGACCAAACCTATCCTAGGAGGTTGGATTGGTTGACCCAATCCATTGTGCGACCCCCATGCCACAAAGTCCCTGTATTGATATCGATTCTACGGCTGGCAAAATTCTATTCGTTGGACGGTGCTGGCCAATTCCTCGTTTCGTCATTAGAAAAAGGAAATGTAAATGAAAGTTGAGGAGAACCGAACGCGTTTCCTAATCCTACCTCATTGATAATTGACAAGTGGAAGCGCTTTTGCTTTCTTTCGTCTTCCTTGAGAATGGTACATGTGAAGAACCCAGAGACAACGTTTTTTCCATTTGGATTCGACACTTGCAGAAAGTTTGCATGGGCCAATGGAATTGCAACCTTTTGATTTTTGCTACCTTATGCAAAAATTAACAATCTCAATGATGATTGAGCTCGACCAACGAAGAGATCGAGAGTAGTTGTTAACTTGATGATTGGTTTAAGTTTCAGTGACAGGAGGCCTCCCAGCTGACTTCTTTGTGTTCTCTAGTTCCTGAAACACCTACCAAACTTTTGCTTGAAAGGCACGGTGCTTTGCTGTCTGCGTCTTCCTCGTGGCCGGCAAACCACACCTCCAAACGTTTCGATTACGTGGTGGTTTTTTGCATGGGGTTTAGTCGATACGACGTCATGATCTTTGAACAAACTCTGTAACTTCAACAACAATAGATGCAAGCTTTACAACCACCAGACTCCGTTTTCTGTCAAGCGTTGATTTCTTGTCAAGTTTTGTTCGGTTGCATGGCATATGTACTCGATGAAGTGATCAAGTGGGTCACTCTTGCCACCATAAATTTAAGATGATTGTGTGTTCTTCCTTTCTTTGCCGTCTCAACTTCTGGGACTACGATTCCTTTTTCGAAAAGACCTCTACGATTTCATCCACGCGGGGGTATTTGAATGCTTGTGACTGTGCAGCCTGTGGCCTGTGGCTAAAACAACACTTTCAATGACGATCTCTGACGATAATTGGCCGGTGCTGGCATGTTCTATTGTGAAAAGATGTCTTGAATGAACCGGGACAATTATATGACCTGTAGTACGTACGTTATTCAAATAAACTGCAGGTGCAGCCCACACAATGCAACACCAATTAATAGTTATCTCTGACTGGAAACAATAAAAGTCTTGCAGATTTGCAATATCTGCAGGCATGCGTAAACTACAGCTGAAAATGATCTTCTTCTTTCTTCTTTTTTTTGTCCATTTGATAAGAGGTAGCACTTCATAAGTAAAACTAGGGTCTAGCATTTCATAAGATAAAATTGATAAATAAGTTGACCATGAATAAATTGATGATACGAAAACTTAATGAAATGATATTAATGGCGACTGATATTATACAATATACCAAACATTAATGAAATAATATCTACATCAATAATGAATGATACTTGTAACTAGTATCACATGATGATTCAAAACATTGTCTAAATGATATCAATCATTGAAGAAATAATATCTAACCCAAAAGGGTGAGAAAATTATATCAAAGATGGTAAAAAATGACAAAAGATTGAATATTTTATGAGTTATTGATGAAGTATTACTTGAATTAACATAAGATGATATAATATATAAATACAAGTTATACAATATTAGGAAAACAAAAATAAAAATTAGGCAATGAATATTTAATACACAAACTTCTTTAAAAAAAATCTTTGATAATTTTTTTGTTTTTTTGCAAGATTCTTCTTGTAGAAAATCTTTTGTAGAGATTAATAAAATGCCAACCTTTGAACATAAAGGAAGTTGAAAAATAGATAAATTTTTTAAAAGAGTAAATCTATGTTAGAATGTTGCAAATAAAATCTACATATAAAATGAGAAAAAGAAAGAAAAAGAAGAGAAAAAGAGTATATATAGAAGAAGGAGAAGAAAACAAAAGGCAAAAAACTTTGATGTTTCTTCACATGAAATTTAAATTTTCCTCTACTATTGTTATTTTTTTTCTTTTCCCATGTGTTGAAATGCTACAGTATAGTAAAGAATTCATTGCAGATGGTATTATAGTCGTGTATGTATATTATGAAAAATATAAAAAACAGAGTTGTCAGTGGAAGTTGCTGGCATAGAAGTTCCACGTGAGTTGATAAGCAGAACATATAGGATTTCTTGAAAGATTCATTGTATATGAACCTTTTTCCCATAAGGTTATAATGTTTAGCGTTGAAAGAATGAAAACATTATAAACAATTAATGCAACATTTTTCTATCCGCGCGTGAAAATGGAACAAGATACCTTATTATAATAACCCATTATTTGACCCTATTCAAAAATATTTTTTTTTACCAGATATAAGAATATGAATTATATTTTACTCTATTTAGGATAGGTTATCAGAATGATTAGAGTGCATCTCACGGAAAATTTATCGAGCTTGGGTACAATGGTGATACTGTTCGATATTGAGTTGAGAGAATAACGGATAATACGGGTTTCAATGAATCAGAGGTTGCAGAGAAACGGGGATGAGAAGAAAAAACACCTTCTTGAATCGAATGAAATGGGGGGGGCAACAAGGCGACGCCTCTCGATCTCACCACGGATTTTTTTATTATGATGTGTCAGACCGTGAAGCAGAATTATTTGATTAAACAACACCGCCGCTCCTGTGGGCCCGTGTAAGCCGAATCATGACCACCTGCATGTAACGGTCGATTATTTGACCGTTGAATCCTGTCCTCCTCCTCCTCGCAAGAGAAAAGAGAAAGTAGGAAACCTTTCTGTTTTCTTTTCCCAATGACAGGAAAAAAGGAGTTCCATTTCCAATAAAACGCACTGCTCCTTTACTGCCACCTATTAATTGCTGTTTACTTTACTTTGCTTTGCTTTACTCACCTCTAATTAGAAGTAATGCCCAGAACGTACGGATTGAACTAGAGCCGGACGCTTGCACTAAAACCGGTTTAATTAGCGAGAACCCAGCTATTGCCTTAATTCTGTAGAGATCAATAAATAGTAGTGGCTTAATTTAATGCAGTACCATCTTAAACCTTGGATTACTACCTACACTTTCCAACTTAAATAACAACTCAAATCCATGATAATGCTACAGTCCAGCAAACAGACTTGTTCAGACTATGCAAACCACACAAGACTGGTTTAATTAGTCTTGATTAATTCATTAATAACATAGACTAGCGAATCAATCTGCCAAGAACAAGGGTCATTAATTTCCACTGTTTCAGAGATGTTTCATCTTTCCCCTTCCTTTCCAATGAAAATGTATTCTTGCCACCTTTCCATAAAATATATATATACATGCGGCAAAAGGATATAAACACAACATGCACCTCGATGTGGGGCAACGACAAACCCACCAGATCTCAACACGTATGATCCTTTTTCTCATTCAACGGATGTGATTCTTCCAACCACATGCGTGGCCAATCCTCTCCTATTTATTTCCCACTCTCCCCATTCTTCTCGTTTTAATAGGAAGCAAAGACCGAAAGGTGGCGCTCTTGTTGGCTTTTGAACTCCACAGTATTGAAACGGACGGTCACGATGAACACCACCAGCTTCATCTCCTCCGTCAAGGTGGCGCTCGTGTCCACGGCGGCGCTGTCGACGGCCGTGATGGCGAAGCTCATGTTTCCTTCCTTCCTTCATTTCGCCTCCTACAAGGTACCAAGGATGTACAGCTCGGCGCTGTCGTGGCTCACGCCGCCATACCTCTACTTCGTTGTCAACTGCATCATCATCACCATCGCCGCCTCCTCCCGCTTCCACGGCCCATCGTCCGACGACTCAGAGCAGCTCAAGACCAGACAACAAGCGGATATTGTGGTCCAGACCCAGTTCGAGATGGTGCCGGAGGAGGAAATGAAGGTTAAGGTGAAGGTGGCGCCGCCGGAGGAGTACGGGGTGGCAGAGCCGTTCGGCGAGGTGGTGGTGGGAGCTAGTGTTCCAGTGATGGAGGAGGTGGAGAAGAAGACGAAGAAGAAGAAGGAAGAGGAGGAAGAGGAGGAGGATTTTGTTATATCGAGATCCAACTGGACCCCGCCTAGCAGGAGGGGGTCCGGCGAGTTTTCCGGCGAGGAGAAACCTCTCGTTTCTTCGAGGTTCGGAAGCCGGAAGTCCATCAGATCGAGCCCTGAGGGTAAGCAAACGAATATGGGATTGTGGATTTGATAAAAATACATGTACAGATCTTTGCTATTCTGGTTTTGATAAATAAAGTTCTTTTTAGATTTCTGATTTTTGCAAAAATGGGATTTTTTGGATTATGGGTCTGATAGAAACGGGATTTTGAAGGCAAATCTGGTGAAATTTGAGGTGGTCACTTTGTTGGTGTTGTACTACAGGGAAGGTGCTGGGAGTGTCACGGCCGAAGAGGAACGAGACGTTGGACAGCACATGGAAGATGATCACCGACGGCAGAGCGCCGCCGCTGGCCAGGCACCTGAAGAAGTCAGACACATGGGAGACACAAGGAAGAGCTTGTCGTGAGCAATCTCCGGTGAAGAAATCGGAGACTTTGAATGAGAGGGGGGCAGCTGGTGGAGGTGGTGCATTACTATCGCCGGGCTCTTCCGGTGGAAGTGGGAGGCTGAGGAAGGAGCCGTCTTTGAGCCAGGACGAGCTGAACCGGCGAGTGGAGGCGTTCATCAACAAGTTCAACGAGGAGATGAGGCTGCAGATGAGGCAGGAGTCTGTCAACAGCCACCTGAACAGGCTCAACAGAGGAACCCGATAATTCTTTTCTTCTTTTCTCATCTTGGTTTTAGAGGCTTTGAGGGAGTAGACGAAGAAAATGGTAAGTCTGCTTGCTTGCTTTCATGACGGTGATGGTGGTGTTGATTTCTTGGCTTCTGGTCAAGATTACAGTTTTGATTGGGGTGGTTCTGTGATTAGTACTTGTATTACCTGTTTTCATTTGTTTGTTTTGGGTAGATACAGTAATTGACCATAGATATTACTCAGTAAGTTGGTCTGTGTCATCTGAGTTTGATTGGTCGTAAAAAATTAAAGACTTCCATGTTGGATTGTAAAAGAGGACGAATGTTAGCTGGCAATGGATCGGGTCTAGAAGTATGGGTCTGCATCTTAAAAATGAGATTCATGGACTCGTCGACCTAGACTTGTTAAATCTGTTGGTTTATTGGGTCGGATCTGGATCTAAAAATACCTAGATCTGTAGACCTATGGATTCGATTTATATATAATATATTATAAGTTAAATATAAAGAATAATGTATAATATTTACATTATATATGTAATATATATTATTCTACTCTTAAATTTCATTCTCTTTAAAGTCTAAAATTTATATGGTGTATGTATTGATAGAGAATTGTTGTATGGACATTGACAAAGTTGATTTATTGAAGTTAGATATATTTATTTATGTGTTGTTCAATTATCAATGGTTGATGATATTGTTCATATTATATATTTATTTATGATTGTATTTTATTCATGATGTATGTGTATTGATAGAGAATTTTTCAAGTTTAGTTTTTTTTTTTTGTAAACGGTAATTTTTATGCATGTCTCAGGAATCAAACCCGGGACCTGTGGCGAGTTTAAAGTTCTCCCAGTCACTGTGACAATGAGACATTGTTAAATTTTCAAGTTTAGTTAAAAATCTATTTTCTTCAAAAAAAAATGAAAAGAAATTTGAGAACCCATTAGACTAGGATTCGAACCTAGACCTGTTATCTTTATAGGTCTAGGTCTGAGTCTCCCATTAGACCCAATTGTTCTATGATTACACAAAATTTAATGTGAATAAAGTTATTCCCATTAGACCCAGGACCTGGATCTAGACCCGTTATCTTTATAAGTTTGGTCTAGATCCGAACCTAGACCTGTTATCTTTATAGGTCTGGGTCTGGGTCTCCCATTAGACCCAATTGTTCTATGATTACACAAAATTTAATGTGAATAAAGTTATTCCCATTAGACCCAGGACCTGAATCCAGACCCGTTATCTTTATAAGTTTGGTCTAGATCTGGGTATAGGTAGACTCGATCCAGACCCAATCTGTTGCCACCCTTATGCATGAGTTGTTTGTTTTGTACTTTTGTTGCTATATTCCGATTAGAGTTTATCTATAGGTGGTTGTTTATTTATTTTACGTGGTTTTTTTTCATATATTCTATACTTTACAACTTCCTAAGGAGAAGAATGTCTCATTCACATGATATCAATTGTATTATTCATCGCAATAAATGAATTAGTATAAATAAATATGTTAAAAATGTTATTTCATTTAATATGAAAAAAATATTACAGGTATTCATTGTATTTGATTTTATAGAATATGTTTATTTTAAAATGAATAATTATTATATGACTTTAAATAGATGTAACATTTGTTATGAGACTATTGATGTTATACACGGACCACGGTCAACTTCAAATTTTGAAGTTTCTTGGTGTTAATTCTTTTTGAAGAATTCTTGAATTTGACATATAAACTTATATCTATGGTTATACAAAGTCTTGAGTTCTATACATATGTTGAACAAATATTCTTTTGTTCTTTGAGTTTGATGCATGTATAAAAAAACATTTCTTGAGTTGAGAATATATATTAAATAATTATTCATTTTGTTCGTTGAGTTTGATGTATGTGTCGAGCATAAACATTCTTTGAGTTTGGTGTATATATTGAGCAATTGCTTTTGATACATATGTCAAATAGAAAAATTTCTTGAAGTCGTATATA
>JAMKQA010006968.1:0-19312 GCA_024699735.1 Posidonia australis
TGTGGCATCGGAATCTGCATTTTCTGCAGGAAAAAGAGTATTAAATGATAAAAGATGTAGATTATCAGAGAAGTCTGTAGAAGCTTCTGTCTGCTTAAAAGATTGGTACGATGCGGTTGATCGTTTTCAAGGATTGAGCTTGAAGTCTGAATCAGAAGAAGACGATGATGCGACATCAACTTCAACAGGCAGAACAGATTCCCCAAATGAATAATTCTTAATGTAAAAATTGAAAAAGAAATGTAAAACAAATGATGTAAATATCTTTTTTATTTTTTATGTAAAAAAATTGTTGTATTTCAAATAATTTTTTATTAATAAAAAAAAAATCTTATTAAATTTTTTTTTTGGCCCAATGGACCGGCCCGGCCCACATGCGGGCCATGGGTCGTGCCGGGCCCATGGCCTGCTACCTTCAAGGACCGGGCCGGCTCGGCCCGACCTGAATTCCATCTCTACTTGTGACACATGTGCTCAATGCACTTACTTCCCTTGACTCGACGGAACGAGGTTTAGACCATCCATCGCTCCTTGCATGGATAAGTCCCAATCATCTCCTCAAGGTCTTCGCCTTACATGCTGTGTCAAGATCGTTTGTACTCACCTCTACACTAACATTAGATGACTATTTGCAAAGGTGAGGGTGTGACAGTATGGAAGTGGAAAATGGTGCATGCAACTTCAAGCTACCATCAAGTAAATTAACTGTTAATTCGTATTTTTGAGATGGTTACAGACCTTATTTTACGTCATATGTCTCATTGACTCTTGTAATTTTGCTGATCCCTACTTTAACCGACAAAGACTTGGCTTGGTGGTTGAGAGCTGTGATAGGAATCCTTTGTCACTTATTTCCTCAGTGATTTATATATAGGTTATGGTACATCACATACATAGTATTTTATCCTTTCAACATGGTATGGTTGCGATGTAGTGCAATAACACATGCTCTGGCGAAAATGTCCTCTTCCTCTTCCTGTTGCTCCCGACGCGGTCGTAACCCTAGCGACAGCTTTGGGCGTTCCGACTCCTTCCTCCTCCATCAGGCTACCCGCTTCGATTGGGAGGCGTTCAAAGAAAGTCTCTTCGCTGAGGTCTCCGACGATGCCTCCACTCCTCCTCCGCGGCCTCGATCTCACCGCTTCCACCGCTCCAGGAAGCACCGTAGATCTAAGCGGCAGGTATGTGCGAGGAAGGGAGTCTCTTCCTCCCCTTGTTCAGAGCCTTCAGTGATCTCCACTGGGGGTCAAACTGCTTCTCCTCCCACTTCCCCTTGCGACGAACTGTCGTTAGGGTGGTTCCCTGCCTGGATCTCTTCCGGCGGTAGTTTTTCTTTACTTATCTCCAGTGGTTCTTCCACTGATACTGCATCTAGTAGATCTCCCTATTTCTGCATCAATATTATGTTTATTTCTCGGATTCCTTCATTTTGCTGGTTAAAATTACTTCATTGCTGTGATTTAGCTTCCAGTAATATATGTGGGAATGGAAAATGTTCAGATTTAGCTGTTGTTTTATGCTTGCATCTTGATGCCCTCGATCTCAAGTTTTCTAAGATTTCCTTAAAGGGCGTAGAGGTGATTGAGCCTATTATTCAGATTCGCCCTGGGGCATCTGATGCCCCCTTTATCCCCGTTTCTGTCGAACTTCTATCGCCTCCGGTGGCCTCGCCGGAGTTGGGCAAGTTATCTCTGCCCAGCATAAAGTGGGGGCGGGTTTTCCCAGTTTCTGACACGGGTCTGTCACATAATAAAAACCCACTACCTACGGTATGGAACTTTACGTCTTTTTGTCCGCCAGATTTTTCTACCATTACGAGGGCAAATTGCGAAATAACCCCCATTATCTCCTCTCCTATTATTTCTGAACCCTTCAATAAGAGTGAGACGGTAGGTAACGGGTGGGATTTTATGGGGAACCGGAATGGATTTGCTGATACAGCAAATCCCCTGATGGATGTCACTATAAATGCACCATCAACGACTCAAATGATACTTTTTTTTCCTACGCAGAGAGTTCTACACACGACGGGATTACTTCTGACAGATGCATTAATTTTAGCCGTCTTCCCACCCCGACTCCCCACACCGCAATCTCTGGCATGCGATCCTCTGGATCGCGATTTGATATACTTTCCTCTCCTGTTAACTTCTCTTTTAATCCGCGAGCCTCTGGACCGCGTTACGAAACTCTCTCCCCCCTGTGGAGTTCTCCTCTACTACGGGAGCCTCCCCTTCTCTCTTCACTATCTCAGAGAATCTCCGTCTGTCGGCAGCTTCGAGCGCAGGCTGGGAGGTGGTCTCCCGTAGAAAACCTACCACCCCCTGGTAAGCTTCTGTACAAAGCATGATAGGTGCTTCAACTGTGGCCTGAAAGGTCACATAAAAGCCACCTGTAAGTACAACGGCTCTTGCTTCCGTTGTGGCTCACGTTCTCACTCAGTAGCCATCTGTAAATTTTTTCAGGGAAAATCCTCCTACCCGGTAGAAATGATTCCTCAGGGTCTTTCCCCTCAAAACCCTTCCGTTCTCCCTCTCACGGATGCGGTATGCAACCAGTATATGCTACTCTCCAGGAGTGCCATAGTTACAATGCACACCTCTAACCTTACTCTGGAAACGCTGACGAACCATGTCCGAGCCTTTTGGACCAGTGGGTCAGACATCGAGATCAAGAATTCTTCCCCGGGTAAATTTTTACTGACTTTCCCCTCTGTTAAAGCCAGAACCGATTCACTTAAGATGCATGGCCACTTGCTACACAACATCTCTGCTTCCTTCATCCCTTGGACCCCCAACTCAAACGCCGTTATTATTAACAAGGAGGAGGGGGCATGGATAAGACTTGAAGGTATTCCGCATCATCTCTGGGATATCGACATTTTCCGACACATGCTTGCTGATTTCGCCGAACTCCTGGAGGTGGATTTCTCCATAGAACATGTGAAACACCTGGGCTTTGCCAGACTGAAAATTAAAGTCCTTCCTGGAAGAGATATTCCAGATTGTAGATACTTCGCCTTTGGAAACTACGTCTACCCCATCAAATATCGACGTAGCTGGGATCTTTGTTCCCCGTCGGACAGCACTCATGACCCACCCAGGAAATGGTCTGTAAACCTCCTGCGCAGACAAACGCCACTAATTTGAAACCTGTTCGAAAGGTGTTCAAGACCAACAAAGGCTGGCGGGGAGCAAAAGGCAACCGACCCTCAAAAGATGGGAAACTTGTATGGACCAGGCCTGTTAGTCCTATTCCCATCTCCAATGCTCCTGGGATTCTTCCTACTCCCTCTACGTCTTCCAAGCATAGCACTCCATCTCCAGTAATCAGCACCTCTCCTAGCCATACCCCTAAAGAAGATGACACCGCTCGATTCATTGCCACGGAGGTTAGAACCAGGAACCTCTCCTTATCAAAGTTCAAAAAGGTGCTGGCGGTCTACGATTGTCTAGAGAATAATGACCTGGGAGATCCCACTGAAGTTCCATATTCGCAGCCACCTACCCCTATCCATGCTCCAGGTAATCATGTTCTCAACTTAACCTCAACACCCATGCATGAAGATTCAAACTCTGATACAACTGATGCTGTATCTTCTTCATCTTCCTTCGCTACTGCACTTCCTGGCATGAATGTTCAGCCTGATGATTTTTTAAACCAAGTGCTAACCTGGGATTCTTCTGATCATTTCAGTGATTTTTGCAATAAAATAGGAATTGCTATTTCTTCTCAAAATGACATACAGTCTTTTTATGATTCTGTAAGGAAAGATCAAGGTCTACTACCCTTAGATTTAAATGCTCATGTGCACCTTTTGGAGAACCTTCGTTCTTTGCATATTTCCCCTGTTTAATTTTTATGTTAATAGCGGCTTGGAACATCAGGGGTTTGGATAGTAGCGGCAAAAAAAGAGCTTTAAAAAATTTTCTCTATACAAACAAATGCAATATTATTATAATAAGCGAAACAAAGCTTGGTGATTTCTCCCCCTATTCCCTCAGGGCTATTGGCAGTGGCCTTTTAAACCAGTGATCCATTGTTCCTTCTGTGGGAGCCTCTGGGGGAATCTTAGTCGGTTGGGACGAAAATTTGGTAAAACTCTCACACACCATAAAAGGGAATTATAGTATCACTTTGTGCTTTACAAATACCATGGATAACTTTGAATGGTGGCTGACGGGAGTCTATGGTCCCTGTGAACACGGCCATAAGTCACTTTTCATTGAGGAACTAAAAGACCTAAGTGATAAGGTTAACCAGAACTGGGTGATTGGTGGTGATTTCAACCTGATTCGATCACAGGAGGAACACTCCTCCAGAGGTGGCATCCCTTCTCATATGAGGGTTTTTAACGATTTCATTGACTCTCATGCATTACTAGACTTCCCCCCGAGCAATTGCAAATTTACATGGTCAAACCTTCATCTCCAACCTACTCTGGTCAGACTTGACAGATTTCTGGTGTCCACTGGCTGGATGGACAAATTCCCAAACTCCTTTTGTTTGGGGAAAACTAGGGTCATATCTGATCATATCCCCATTATACTGAACACTGCTCCGTATAAGTGGGGCCCCTCACCTTTCAAATTCTACAAATCCTGGCTACAAATAGAGGGCTTCTCTTCCTTCATTGAAACTTGCTGGAAAAACTCCCTCTTCTTTTGTCACTCTCACTCCCCTGTGGATAGGTTTGCGTTCAGACTAAAATTTTTGAAAAAGCAAATCAATAGGTGGATGGGACCAGTTAGGGAAATAAGAAAAAAGAGATTAGAAGTTGTGGAATCCCAAATTAACCTCTTGGACTCCCTGGTCAGCTACAACAATACACAGGTCATCTTTCAACACAAATTGAAAGTGCTAAAAGAGGAACACTTTTGCTTGCTACAAGAACAAGAGCTATATTGGAAACAAAAATCAAGGGTCCAATGGCTAAAGGAAGGTGATCTAAATACTAAGTTTTTTCATCACACAGTGAAAATGCGGAGGAGGATTAACACTATTCATTCTTTGAACATCAATGGTATCACTGAACAATCACCACTTCTAATATCAAAGGAAATAGAAAATCATTTCATGAGGCAATTTAACAAGCCATCTTGTCCATATCCCAACCTTGATTGGGACATTCTATTGTCAAATAAAATTGTAGATCCTGAACTCCTGGAAATTCCCTTCTCCTTGGAGGAGATACACCGCAATGTTGGCAATCTCCCTGGGGAAAAAGCCCCAGGCCCAGATGGGTTTTCGTTACACTTCTTTCATAAATTCTGGGTAATGTTGAAAGATGGTATTCTAAACATCTTCCACAAGCTACATAGCACTCTTGACTCTGGCTTTCTAGCTAATATAAATCAGACCTTTATTGCCCTAATCCCTAAGAAGGAAGGTATTAAAGAGGTCAGGGACTTTCGACCCATTAGCTTAGTAAACAGCTTGTATAAAATAATCGCCAAAACACTAGCAGCACGACTCTCTCCTGCTCTTAATAAAGTAATAGAGCACTCGCAGTCTGCCTTCCTCCCGGGTAGATACATTGGCGACTCTTTCCTCGTGGCTCAGGAGACCATTCATTCGATGAAGTCCAATGACATACCTGGTTTTATCCTCAAGTTGGACTTTGAAAAAGCTTTCGATAATGTCAATTGGGACTTCATATTGGAGGCTTTGAAAGGTTTAGGTTGTGAACAAAGATGGATCTCTTGGACGAAAATGTGCATCTCCCATGCTAGCTTCTCAGTTCTTGTCAATGGGTCTTCTAAAGGTTTCTTCAAATCCAAAAACAGACTAAGGCAAGGTGACCCCCTATCCCCACTCCTATTCATTGTGGTCACTCATGTTTTAAATAGAATGCTTGCCTTAGCCATGGATAACAATCTAATATCTGGTATTCAGATACCAAACAATGGGCCAAAGATCATGAATATTCAATATACTGACGACACCATTCTGTTTTTATCAGCAAATGAAGATAATCTAATAAATGCTAAGAGGATACTTTGCTGCTTCCAATCTTGCTCCGACTTAAAAATAAATTTCCACAAATCCTTTATCACTGGCATTGGAATTTCAGATAGTTTTATACAGAGAGCTTCGCACATACTGGGTTGCCAAACTGAATCCCTCCCAATGAAGTATCTTGGGCTTCCTTTACACTTCAGGAAAGCCAATTATCACGATTGGGTACCTGTCATTGAAAAAATTTCTAAGAAATTATCCTTATGGAAATCAAAACTACTATCATTAGGGGGAAGGTTAACTTTGGTTAATGCTGTCCTCTCTGCCATTCCAACATACTATTTGTCTGTTCTACACTTCCCAATAAAAGTGGAGAAGGTCATTGACAAATACAGGTCTAGATTTCTGTGGAACTCTTCTTCCTCCAAAGCTTACCACTTGGTTAAATGGAAAACCCTTTGGGACCCAAGGACCAGCTAGGCTAGGGCATCATCAATTTGGGTAATGTCAATAAAGCCTTAAAATGTAAATTACTTTGGCAACTTTTATCTAATGACTACTCTTTGCAATGGAAAGAAATTATTAAGGCTAAGTACTTAGCAAGGAGAGGTCTAGGAGCCATCCTAAACTTCTCCAACACTAGAACCTCCCCCTTGTGGATGGAAATTAAAAAATGTTTTGATATAATCAATGCTTTCTCTCTGTTTCATGTAAACAATGGGAAGAATACCTTATTCTGAGAAAACAGATGGTGGAATGGAGAAAAGTTGAGAGATTGTTTTCCTGATATTTACAGGAGAGCAAGGTTAAAATATGCTACTGTGGAAAAAATTGTTAGGGTCAGTACTGCAACTCACAATAACCTCCTGATTGAGCCATTGATGGCAACTGATTCTGCACCCCTTATCTCTCAAATGAATCTATTATTGGGCATAATTCCAGCTGCAGGTCTAAGTTCAGAGGCTGACTCCTTGATTTGGAAACCAACAAACAATGTTTTCTCCATTAAGACATGTTATACTATGATTAATGACAGTGGATTCCGATTCTCACACTGCAAAGCAATCTGGAACTGTTGGGTGCCATTAAAAATCAAATTATTTGGGTGGTTGGTTGTTTGCAATAAAATTTTAACCAAGGATAATCTATATAAAAGGGGTTGGATTGGTTCTATTGCATGTATTTTTTGCAACCATCATACTGAATCTGCAACACATCTATTTATCTCTTGTCCATTTTCTTGCTCCATCTGGAACGTCTTTGCATCATCTCCATTGTATCCTGCCATTTTATCTATACAAGACTTATTTTTAATGCCACCTGCTTTGAAGTTTGATTTACCTATCATTGGTACTCTTACTTTTGTACATATTTTCTTGTGGTCTGTTTGGAAGGCAAGAAACAACAAAATCTTCAGGGGTATTTCACTTAGCAAAAATCTAATAGTTAATGATATTATTTCTTTGACATTCTCCTGGGTTGAGTGTTTGGGTGCAGGATTTGAACAAAACGAGTCTCTGCAATACATCTCTTCTTTCCAGCAATCCAGACGTATGGAAACTGACCCACAGCCTACATCCTCAGAGCAATCTGGAACTGTTGGGTGCCATTAAAAATCTATTATTATCTCCCATTCTATTCGATATGTTCGAAACTTATCACTGTCCAGTTTGTACGATAATTGCGAAACTTATCATCTCCCATTCTGATCGATAAGTCTGAAACTAATCACTGTCTTGTTTATTCGATAAGTGCGAAACTTATCATCTCTGTCTGCAGGACAATGATGTCATATGATTGGCTACTTCCTCATTAGTCATTTTTTTTGTCAATATTTTGTGCTGAAAGTACTCTAGGACTGTATTATTTTTGAGCCTATTTCTTTGACTACAGCTCCTCATTGTGGAGCAATTTCTATTTTCTTCTTGGTGTAAACTTCTAGCAAACTTGGCTTCATGCGGATTGATGTGGAAATATTAATATGAAAAATGATTACCGTTTTCAAAAAAAAAAACATGGTATGGTTGCCAACTTTGTGGCTTGAGAGATTTCTACCGTATTCAAACAAGAACTGTCCCATTCACTCGTCTTTTTCCAGCAAGTGTTGCTTGGAAATATATTTCTGTTTTATTTTCCCATGTTCTTGAATGATAAAATGTTTATTAGCACACCGACAGGTCCTAAGCTCACTTCTCATATTTTAATTGACAAGCATAAGTTAACAACTGTCTTAGTTCAACCTGTACAAAAAATAAAATAAAATAATGTGCAACGATTCGTACATTATGGTGGGTTCGTTCGTCTCAATCACCGATCACGGTGGTCGTTGGTTTCTTCGTCCTTCTCCTTTCCCCCGAATGCTGAAACTGACGTCTCATCTACCCACGTTCACATTTCGTCAATCTCGATGACAATTAGAATAAGAAAAGATGATCTAGTGTAAAGTAGTGTCCTTGGAAATGCACGTAGCCTTGTTCTTTATTGAAGAATTAATTTTTAACATCCGGTGGAAATTCACTTTCACTAAGAGTCATCAGATTCTCCTCTGTTTCGTTTTCTTATAAGGCGACCGAAACAGACCCTTCAACCCTTCCCCTTCAGTATTCTATCTCCGGACAGGAACCATGGCAAAGGTGTGCTGCACCCATGAGCCTGAAGAAGAAGGTGTGAACATCCTGGGTCTCCTCGTTGCAACTGTGATAGCTCTGCTGTTCTTGCTGCTCTGCCTCACGCCGCCCCACAGACGTAAGGTTCATGTCTACTACTGCTAAATTGGAGCTGCTGGTGGCTCCTGGACTACATAGGGGGCTTAACAGTCGGCCGAATCAACCTTCTCTCCTTGGTGTCTCTTTCCTTTCCAATAATGCTCAAATTCTGCCTGTTTGCTTTCATAACAATTTGTCGTGGATACTGTTTGTTAGGGGGATGGTTCAAGACAATTATAGATCCACAATTCGATTTGATAACTATGTGCAATCTTGTGAATTAATGGTCTCCTGTTTTCTGATATATATGTTTTATAAATCGACCAAGTAGCATAGAGGTTCCATATATTCTCAATTCAGTGTTTTGCTGTTGCAACCAGAAATATAGGTAAATAGACAAACAAATTCATGGAATCAGAAACTATTTTCACAGAGAACTTAGTTTCTCGTCTCCTTGATATACAAGTCCCTTTCGAATATGTCAAGTTTTCAATTGAATTGCTTTACCCTCTTTCTTTTATTCCTGCTTTTTCTCCTGTTAGAATCAAAAGTATAACTGTCTGTGTGACAGACATCAACAAAAACAAGATGCAAATGATATGAAGGAAAGTACAAGCATTTCCAACATTCACCAGTCAAATCGAGAAAAATTGCAAATAACAGGATTACATTTCTGCATCTTAATAAGAGCATCCTCGCAGCTCAAGTGATTAGGAAATATCAAATTATAAGAAGTCCCATTCACAACAGGAATTTCATTCCTTAGTAACGATGAAACTAAAACTCAACAACAATAAAATATTTTCGACAACCTGGAGTCACTTGTTTATTTACCACCCATAATATTGCTTTACATAGAAATAACTTCTAATGGGTGATTGCTTGCAAGGACAAAATTAGCAGTTCAAATTTCAAGTGAAGCCTCTAACCGTGACAAGGCACAATTTATTGGTAAAACAGTGACTCAATTCTTCCAAAGAAACTGCCTTTTTTTTAAGCTGTCACAAGAAACAGCAATAACTAGTGAAAATCTTCAGTTCATCAAAATTTCAGAAATACAAAGGCGTGCGTTTTTTAATTCTTCATTCATCTCTAGCAAGTCCTCATATAAGATAAATAAAATAGTAAATAGATTGCACATCAAAATCAACGTCAAAATCTGAAGGTAGTAATAATAAGCAAAATTACACAGGCAAAAGCTTGTCACTTGCCAAAGTTACAGCATACGGGTAGACACCTTGTTATGGACTTGGTTTCTTGGGTGTATCATTCTCCTTTGTGCATTTTCTTCTTCTTCTTCTCTTTCTTCTTGCTTCGTGTTTCAGCTTCCTTTGCCTGTTCATCAGTTCCCTCATCAGCTTCAACATGTTTTCTCTTCTTGGTTTTCTTCTCCTTGGTTTTGGTCTCCTCCACTGAGGCCCCAGGTGCTGAAGCATCTTCTTGACCGTCTATCTCAATAATTTCAGCTTCACTCTTCTTTTTCTTCTTTTTCTTTTTCTGCTTTTCTTTTTCCGCTTCCATTGTTTTAACATCATCACTTTGGACATCAACCTTCTTTTTCTTCTTTTTCTCACTCTTCTCATCTTCAAGGACCTCTACTTTAGTCTCTTCAGCATCTTTATCATGCTTCTTCTTCTTCTTTGGCTTTGTTTCCTCAGCTTCCACCAACTTCTCAGTGGTTACTTCTGGGGCTTGACTAAGCACCAAATCCGAAGAAGGATTATAAGTCTGCAAAAGATCCATGGCCAAGAGTTACTGATGTTGATGCCACTGTATTTTCCTGTGTGCAGAACAAATTGAACATGAATATAGTATATTATATATACCTTAGCAGGTGTTATTAGAGCCCCTGCACCTTTCTTTCGGTCCTTGTCATACAACTCAATTTTGGGCTTGCCTTTGGTTTTGCCAGCAGAATGACCCAATTCTCTACCCTCAAGAACCCTCAATCTAGCTTCAAGCTATGGCAGAATATAATAGGAAGAAAACAGTATCAGAAAATAAGAAAGAATGATGAAAGATACATGCTCTAAACACAAGAAAGAAATAACTAAATTACCTTTGCTCGGTTCTCCAATCCCATAGTATTGTCCACTGCTTCATCACCTTCAGCCAGGGCATCATACCGAATAGCCAATGCTGCCTTTGCAGCAAGAGATCGAGAAATTTTACCCTTAAGTTTTGCAGCTGCTTGACCAATTAAAGATGCATGATAGATAAGTCCATATTTGGGAGTTGCATGCTTTGTCTTCAAAGCTCTAAAGAGGGCCTGCAAACACAATAAAAAAGTTTGCTATAACCAAGGAAAATGGCATTTAAATGAGAAAATAGCTATCAAGATTCAAGTGCAAGAATTGTAGAGAGTATATTCACAATATTGTCAAAACTTTCTGAAGGACATTTCCTGCTCACTCAGTCTACGGTATCTTTCGTTAGAAAACAACAATTTCCAAGTGCAAAGAGGGTACTTTGAAAGCAATATCACAAATCTTCGTCATGAAGAATACAGGCTCAATTATATAGTGCCTTTAAAATTTTAGTTACCTGTAGACTAAATGATTTTACCATGTGTAGAAACATTTCACATGTTGGTGACTGAGGAAAGCTGGAAGATATTCATCATCATCAACAACATTGAAGGATATTAATTGATAAAGAAAACTATCATGGTGGTAAAATAATAGCATATCACAGTGCATTGTTATTTGAATTAATAGCATATCACATTGGTATTCAATGAAAATATAAGAGAAAATTTTCTTTACATAATATCTAGTAAAGGAAAAAGAGATATTTACACTTTCAGAAACTGAATGTCCTCAAAATTTTTCTCCGAAGACTATAAAGGGGAGATACCTTTTCAGCACCAAGAATTTGCACAGTGCTTCCAGGTTGCTTTGCCAGATTCAACAAGCTCCCACCATGCGCAATCAAGCGAGCTCCAACAAGCTCTCCAACAATAGCAGTCAAGTTAGGTGCAATAGTGTTCATCCTGCTTCTAAGGTAATCATACAACTGCGCTCTGTACTCTGATAGAGATAACACCTGGTCACACAGTTCTCTAATATTTTCCAAGTCCAGGTCACTAACTTCAGTTCCCATGGAAATAACTGCAGCCTCCTTGAGTTCTGTCTCAACCTCCTCTGATAACAACTGCAAAAGAACAATTGTCGCTTACCCAGTGAAACATACGGTAACAAGAGAAAGGAAAAAAACCATAACCTGTAATTAAGGTTACCTCGGAGAAATCGATACCGACTGCACTAGTACGATTACCCATCATCTTCACGGCCTTTGCATACTGAATATTGTCTTGCACAATCTTTGCAAGTTCTGGAAAATGCCATCCATACCATTCACGGACTCTCATAGCATACGTATTAAGTTCCTTGTCAAGATCATCCAACAGTCCAATGGCCTGAACAATCATAGTGTCTACCTAGAGACAGCAAAAACAGGGAAACCAAAATATCAATAAGGCATATCTCACTTACAATCACAGGACCATGGAAGTCATCCAGAAGCAAGAGGAGATTTTTGTTTACCTTATCAGAGCTGAACTTCAACTTGTACCTAGAGAGACTGTGGGACAGACCCAAGCTCATCGGTTGCAGATCCTGCACGCCGAGTCCCCCTATCAATTCCGTAAGCTGGCTTCTTACTCCCCTCATCAATTCCATGACTAAATTGTTGTGCAAACAATCGATTTTCTGCAGGAAAGTTAAATAAGCCAAAGAAAAAAAATCATCACTTTCCCAAAACAAAGTTGAAAAAAACACCAAAACAAATAAAAGGCGGCCACAAGCTATAACCAGTTTCTCTTTGATCGCGTTTCCAAGCTTCGAATCGGCGACGGCCAACGTATCGCCTTCACAGTGAATGCGCAGGAACTTGCGCAGATCCTTGCTGGGTTTGCTATCAATGAGTAAACTAGCAGCCTCCAAGGCCGCAGCAGTGTTCTCAAACTTACGGAACGCCTTCAGCTTCACAACCTGGAATTATATACATATATATAATTTTTTACATTCATCAAAAAAGGTTTTTTTTTCCTCAGGTGTTGACTTTGTTGTGGGAAGAAAAGGAGCAGTACCTCTCTGGCTGAGTCCGAGGTGGAGAACTCCTTCCATAAGTCCTGGAAAACCAAAAAACAAAATGTTGAGAAAAAAAACAAAACGATCTAAAACATGAGAATGAGAGAGAGAGGTGAGGGAAACGAACCTCGACTTTGGAAAGCTTGCCCTCATCGAGCACTTTGAACAGGGCGAACCCCGCCGGGGTCTCGAAGAGCAAGATCATATTTTTCTTCTTCTTTCTTTCTTTCCCACGGGTGAAGAGATGGAGAAGGTAAGGAAGAAGGAGACTGCGACCACCAACGGAATCTTACCTTCCCAGCGACTTTGGTGATTATGGGAGGAGGAGAGGAGGAGAAGAGGAGCACCGGAGGCGACAAAAAACACAGAGAGAAGGGGCGCTAGGGTTTTAGGGGTTTTAATGGGGGAGAGGGAAGGGCTGCTGAGTGCTGAGTGTTATATAATGGGCTGGGTTTTGTCCACTGGATCTGGGCCTTCCACTTTACACTCTTTCCTTCTTTCATTCTATTTTCATTTTAATTTGGTATTATGTTTTTAAACTTCTTCTTCGAAAACCAACCCAAATGATTCCTATCGAATTTTTTTTGGCCAGGAAAATTATTTTTTTTTTATTTTTTATTCCTATCAGGAAAAAATATACATATACATCTCAACTAAGGAGAATAACAACATCATGAAAACCCTTTGACTAATGATGATTGAAACTGTGACCAGAAAAAATATATTCTCCCTTTGAGTGATGATATTCCTATCGAATTTCTATCAAATGATTTCTATAGACGGTGGAATATAAAAGAAAGACAACTAAAAAGGCAATGAAAGGAAGGACATATATCAAAATTTACTGGTACTATCAAATTTGAATTGATGTTGTATAAAAATATAAAACAAAATAAACCATTGCTAGGGATCGAACCCACGTCGCACGTGTGAGAGGAAGAAATACTTACCACTATATACGACGACTTGATAGATGTATAAGTTTCGAAAATCATTATTCATTTTATATATATTAAAAGCCAATGGTATCAAGCAATCATTCTCTGTAAAAAATTCTCGACATATGGAAAAGGCAAAATTATTTAAAACACATATGGATGTTCATTGCAAACCATTCTTAGGCGTAATAAAGAACTCATTGGCGGTCCATGCCTAATATAAAAAAAATTGAATATGTTTATAGAATCAATATCGAAATGATCCATTGCATAGATAAGTTCCAACCCAAATGGGATCCTCATGAGTAGATTTAAATCTTGTAGTGAAGGAGGTTGTAAGATATATTGAAATGTTTTGATAGTGTAATCATTTGTCTCATTTCTCATGAATCAACTTAGTAGAGTTTGCTCCAAATAAATATGGGATCCATGTGATCCAAAATATACGAGAACAATGAGTTATTTCTTAGTTATGTCCAAACCAGATGGTGAATATGTAATAATTACAGAAGGTTTAATGTGACAACGAGGAAAAATCATTTTCCTTACCTCTTATTGATAAAACATCGGGATAAAAATCAAATATATAATGAATACTATTATTTTCGTTATGGCCAATTTTAATCATATTTTGATTACCCTTGAGGACCAAGTGTACAAGACCGCATTTACATGTCTTTTTAGAACTTTTGCCTACTCATTGTATGTCCTTGAAATTATGTAATGCATGCATTGATCATGTTGCAATTGCAAATGATAAGTATCTCTTCTAATATAGTGGAAAATATCATTGAGAATTAGCATAGATGATTTCTCAATAGTTGGACCCTCATATGATGAATATCTACGACTATATGAGATTTGTCCTTGAAAGATTTAAATGGAAAAATTGATTACTTAATTGCAAAAAGTGTCATTTTATGATCATGTTGGGTATGTGTTCTAGGCCATGTCATCTTGAAAAATGGAATAGAAATAACCAATATCAAATATGACTTCATTTCAAAAAAAAAAAAAAAAATCAAATTTGACTTATTATCCAATCTCCCACCACCAAAGTCTGTCAAAGAAATCATATCATTTCTTGGTCATGTTGGATTCAATAAGATATTTACTGTGAATTTTTGCAAAGTAGTACCCTTGAGTTGTTAACCAAGGGTGTGAACTTTTAATTCACATTCAAATGCCTTCAATTTGAATTTTATGTATAATTTTCTATATGGATGAGTTTTAAAAATACATGTTTAATGTTTAACAAAAGAATAGGCCACTGCCTCATTTTATATCCAATGAGCCCTCAATTTGTATTTAAAATCCATTCATGGTATGAAAATTTGAAGTGTTGGATTTGATCCACTACATTTACAATATCTATGTATTAAAAATCAATTGATTTTGAAATTTCTAGTATATGCAAATTGAAATTTTCGAGTAAGAATAAGATTTGAACTACAAAATATGAATTAATGATCATTTCTCAAAACTCATATATTAAATTAGAAATTTGATGAATGAATTTAATCTACATCTTTCACTGTAACTATATTTCAAAAATCTAGTGATTTCGTAACTTCAATGATAGGTACATTAAAATCTTCGTTGAAAAGTTATACTAGTTAGGTGTTTCCATCACTAGACAATATGGTTATATTACAGGAAGAATTATTATATTAGTAAAAATTTGTTGTCATTATAAAACTAATGTCTATATTATTAGACAACAGGGGACTTATTCTAAGGAAGTGAGGCTCTGGACGCATTCTAACTTTTCTTATTTACAAATGTAAACAGGTATCATTATGAGTGCATTATTATACAATTATATGTTCACAAATGTACATCAACGACAATCTAATACAAGTAGGAGTAAGTATGCATGTTAAAGAGATATTAGAAACACATTTCTATATTTTCCTAAATATTATGAAATCGTAACAGTAGGAAGGTATTTTATATTTTTTTTACTAAGTGCATTTGTTGTTAGACTATATAAATTTATAACTATACGTTTGTAATAAATATAGCTGTACATAGTTTCACTGTTAAGCATTTCATTTCCCTCTTAAATTTTAAATATAATTTATTAATGAATATAGAAATATGAAAAGCTTTTGTTAATGAATCACTGATCTTTCTGGATACAGTTTTCCTACTTTTTGTCACTATTTTAATGACCTACATGACTAGAAATCCAATAAAATGATATTTTATGTGTAACAATCAGGTAACAAGCATCAACATTCAACAATCCTTGAAGGATTCTCTCCTTTCTCTTTCGAAGAGAGGATTCTTTGTCTCCGATTCGGCTCAAGTATACAAGCAACGATAATTTCATCTGCTGCAGCATTAACATAGGAAACTATGGAGAAGCATAATGGTATAATCCCCTTCTTCCTTCCCTTACACCTGCTCTTCTTACACCTCCTCTTCCAGTACTCCTCATGTGTCGCCGTTAACACCACCGGATTCAGCCTCGAGTTCATCCACATCGACAACGTCGGCTCCCCATTCTACAATCCGAACCTCACAAACCAACAGAGGTACCAAAGGCTCCATGACATCTCTAATCATCGTCTCCAACGACTGGAGGCGTCGACCAAAAATGGACCATTTGCACAGCCACTTCAGATAACCCCATACGTGATGAACAAAAACAGCATGCACCTGGTGGTTGTAGGCATCGGGACCCCTCCAATCAAGTACCACCTCGAGCTCGACACCGGCAGCGACATGGTGTGGACGCAGTGCCAACCTTGCGAGCGATGCTACAACCAGTTGTTCCCCATCTTCGACCCCAGACGGTCGTCCACTTACCGACGCGTCCCATGCACGGACCCTTTGTGCAGGCCGTCCCATTTCAGATGCGTCGGCGGCGAGTACTGCACCTACGCCACTAGCTATTCCGACGGCACCACCACCGCCGGTACGCTTTCGCGGGACACGCTCGTTGCTCGTTCTGGGAGTACCGGGAGTACTCCCGGGACCGTACCCGACTTTGCATTTGGGTGTAGCACTAAAACCACTGGGTTGCACTACGAGAATTCTGCTGGGATCTTGGGCATGGGGTTCGGGGCCACATCGCTTGCTTCACAGGTTTCCGGTGGTAGCTTCTCCTACTGTCTCTCGAGCAGCCAGAAGAAGTCTAGTTCCCTTCGATTCGGCGACGACATAAAAAGGTTGAGCAGAATGGCACGTACTCCGTTGATCAGAGCTGCTGGCTCGAACAATTACTACGTCAACCTCATCGACATCGGTATCCTCGGCAGACGGTTGAATTTCTCTCCGGGGACCTTTGAACGTGGTCATGTTGGCGGCAACCGTGGTTTCCACATCGACACCGGCGCTGCTTGCTCGTATCTGGTTGGACCGGCCTACGAGCGCGTAAGGAGAGTGTTGGAGGAGTACTTCAGGCGGAAAGGATTCGAGGTGGCTTCAGATGGTGCGAAGGAATCGATGAAGTTGGACCTTAATTTGCTACATTCAGAAGCGAAGTTCCTCGTGGAAGCTGGGTGATAAGTTCAAGGACCTACCCACCATGGATTTTCACTTCTCTACGGCAACTCTCTCGATTCCGGCGAAGAATCTGTTCTACCACAATCCCAACCTGAATGTCTTTTGCCTTGCAATCAAGCGGTCCGATAGGGTGACAGTGCTTGGGAGTATGCAACAGGAAGATGTCCGATTTATCTATAATGTCCATGAGAGGACTTTGGAGTTTGGTCCTGACGATTGCAGTAAAGATTAGAGGGTTAATATATTTGACGTACTTGTGTTTCTCCCTTGTTCTGTAAGCTAGGATGTTACGACTTACGATCGAAGGCAAATGCATGTTATTCCCATCTTCAGCATTTTTCTTTCTGAAAGTTATGATTAAAAGACAAAGGCACATTAATTCCCTTTAGCGTTTCTTATACAATTTTTTGTCGAATATAGAAATAGAAATATATATATATATATTTTACTATTATGGTAACTGATCATTTAGGATACAATATTTAATCATTTTGCCTGCTTTCACTATTTTAAGGATCTACGGGACAAAAAATCCATCAAAATCGTCCTTTACGTGTAACAATCTGAAAAGTTTTATAAAGGTAATAAATGATTTAAGATACGTCAAAAATCCTCAAGGGTCTCTCCAATCTGGCTCATGTATACGTGCGTAAAACTATATGAGTAACAATATTTGTCACGTCTCAATCCGAACCACACTCGCACAAGATCACCACGTACTTGCATAACAGCTATACAAGAACGCAAGCCTTCTCAAATAATCGCGATAAATTAAATCCAACAATTACAAAAATAGGAGCAGAATCATAATGGTTATTCGAAGTTCTTATACAAATAATAGTTCTTATAAATATTAATATAATAGTAAAAGAGCAAATCACTTCTATGGTCTATTATTCTTGCATAATATATAATTCAGCTTCACTCGATATTGTAAACGCCGTTTACAAGTGTTTGGGGGCTGTTTATTCGGTTATTTGTTTGAATTAAATTACTCTTAGTTAACTATTAATTACAAATATTCAGGCCATTTCATGAATGCTATAGGTTATATGCATGTCAAATGTTTTTATATACAGACATTGTTAACTACAAGGCAAAATTCCATCGTTTCAGAATTGATATGGGACCTGTTATCCACAGTTTAAGTTGCAAGATCATTTCTGAAGACTTGACTTTGGTTCAGTTATTTTGAAAATTCTTTTACATCGATCTTAAAATAATCATTTGAAGATGCGGTAGTAAGTGTGTTGTATTAGTTTTTGTTTTGTTGGTGTCAATGAAGTCCAGTTTCAATCCACTCTTCTGTGGTCTTTCTCTCTTTCTCCGCAAGACATTTGGATCCTACGTACGCTTGTGTATTTATTCTTTTCCGTTAAGTTTTCAACCAGGTTTGGTTGTGATGGTCCCTAAGCCATGGCAATGTGCTTACTCCTCAGTGTGTAGACATGCAGGAGTTGTAGCCTACCAGTTTAATTTAAGAATGAAAAAACAGGAACCACATTGTTATACATTCCAAATAGGAATCATAATCGAGCATATTTGTGGTATCTAAGTAAGTATCAAAGATTTTAGTACATATATACCAACAACTTTTAATATTAATCATTTATTCAAACATATAGATAATGAGATTTGTAATTGTAAATAAACAATTATAACTACTAATAAGTAGTTGCAACTTTGTGAAACAATATTACGTGTACCTTAGAATTTTATTGGTATCCACATAGATATCAAAAAATTTGATGGATGTCAAAACTTTCAGTATTGATAATTCATGCAACCATATGGATGATGAAATTTATAATTGTAAATAAGTAATTGTAATTAGTAATGGGTAGTTATGACTTTGTGAGATAACCTTACAGGAATCACAGAATTAATATATAGTTGCACAGTCAGACAGTAATAGAAATACTCTTCTGATGGTTATTAAATAGGTACTATTGTAGTTGTAGTTTTGAGAAATTGTTAGTGTACATCAATTGAAGATATTTGATTCATTATGATATGATAACAAAAATACATTTTAATTATCTTTGAATTTGGTTAGTGGAGCTAAGAGGTTTTGTTAGGTTAGTCTATCTCATTCATGCTATTATAT
>JAMKQA010006969.1:0-27791 GCA_024699735.1 Posidonia australis
ATTGCAACCAGATGCACAGAAAACCACCCACAACCGCACACAACCAAGAAACAACAGGTCATCCATTAATAAACCATTAAGCACAAAATCACAAATAATACATGGTTTATTAAATACAAATGGATAATCGGGCCCAGATGTTACATATGTTTATGTCCAACTCATTTTGAATTTTACCATTCCATGGCTACAAACATGATGGGACTACAACCAAAGGAACAACACTACATGATTCATGGATCATTGAAAGGGTGGACTTAATGGATGAGTTGAAGAATTTAAGATTGGAATTGGATATTTTGAAGCAAGAAAACAATAAACTCAGAAAAGGAAAAGAATTTGTAAATAGTTGTGAAGAAGATTTCAAAACAGAGTTACAAAACTTGAAAATTGAAAAAGATAGATTACAAAATGAAGCATAGAGGTTGGAGGTTGAGAATATCAAGATTTGTGTTGATTTAGAGGAATGTAGAGAAAAATTGGAAAGAAAAGAAAAAGATTATGAAGAGCTGAAATTTTTTTTGTCCAATGCAAGTTTAGACTACCTATTTGAAACTCAGATTGATTTTGTAGATCATAATCAAACTAAAAAAGAAGAAACAAATAAAAAAGAGGATAACATCTTCAAAGATGAAATGACAAAAATGAAAGGAAAAATGTTTGACATTGATGTTCCTACTAAAGTTGGCGATAATATTGATTATGTCCCACTGAAATTCAGAAATGTTGAAGACACTGCATTACTTCACAAAGAAGATGTTTTGGGGAAAAGAAAAAGAAGTAAAAAAAAAAGTGTAAAGACTCAGACCTCCATGATTACCAAAATAAAAACAAGACAAAGGAAGTCAACATCAAGGAGAAAGAACATAAAAGAAGATAACGACAAAGCCTGAAAGAAGGTATAATGAAAGATCTTGAAATTTTAAATCTTCTTCGAATAAACCACATAAATTATAATGTACCTCTTGTGTAAAATAGGTTGGGCTATGTAGGCTTCAAAATGGTGTCCACACAAAGTCGTTTTATCATCAGTGGATTTGAAAATTCATATGTTTATGAGTGAGTAGTATTTGATTCTCTAACATTAATATTTTACTTAACTTCAGTTATAAATTTCAGTACCATGTATGAGTTTTGAAATCTGCTGGTTATCCTATTAACATTTGTGATGCTACTTACGTAAATAAGAAATTGACAAATATTTGATGTTGCATACATTAATTTAAAATAATTAAAACATATGCTTAAGTATTTCAGTGATACAAAAACAAAATTCATTATTGTGCATTATTTTAGTTTTATAACAAAAATTTCAATGCTTGATACAATAATCTGATATTGTTCTTTGTTTATTGTAGCTCCAATTACTACTTCAAGTTAGGTGCTAATGCCAATGATGGGAACGAGGCCAAATGCTTGGGTTGGCAAATTTGGAAGTTGTTAACTGATGATACAGTTCACGAAGAGATAAAAATAAGAAAAATGATTTTTATAAACAATGATTATCTAAGTGAATGTGATAATATTCAAATTGCTTATGTTTATCAGGTTGTCAATCTATATTACGAGTACTTACATTATAGCCTTGACAAAGAATCCGAAGAAAAGTTTTTATTCATGAAAGCATTCACATCAGTAAAAACCAATACAACAAAAACTGAATAGTTGATTTCAAAAATTTTATTTAGGATTAATATTGCATTTAATATGTATTGATTTTTTTGTAGGCATACATTAAGGGAATACCAGGCAGTGCTGATCTCAAAATGTGGAGAAAAATGAGAGGCTTATTCAGAATCACAAAAGACACTACGAAGAAATTGGAAATTATATTACTCCCAATTATACATGACTTTCATTGGCATTTGTTAGTGATGAATATGATTTCCAAGGAATTTAGATTCTACAATTCATTCACTGGTAGACGACAAGATAAACAAGAAGATGAAAAATGGGTAAGAAAAAATAATACAACAATTTAAAATCCAAAAAACAGTTGCTTCTGTCTTATTAACTTCTATATAATTTGAATTGTAGGTGAAATGACTAATGCAATATTTTGGCAAGGACTAAGGATTTATTTTGGATGTAGAGCATTGGAAAGTAATACAAGTGGAGGACTTCCCAAAGCATGATGAAGAAAGTATTGATTGTGGAGTATTTTTATTAAAAGCTTCAGAATATATTTCAAAGAGAAAAAACATCAACTTCACTTCCAAAGAAATGCCAAAGTTTAGAGCCAAGATAACTGCTACAATATTAGAGGAAGTTTTCATGACAGAAGAAACAAGATTTGTTACCAGAATATGGAACAAATGAAAAAAATGGCAATGAAAGTGATAGTGATTTTGTTAGACCTTTGAACTAAATAGGTGTCATATGAACATTTCCTTACTAGTATCTAGAACATTTGAAACTAATATTCATATATTGATGATATCCTTATGTAACAATATTGAAAATTGAATTATGAATAGTAGTTAACTGAACTTCTTGATGACTATCAGTGCACTAATTTGTGAATGAAAAAATGTTTTATGAATGCATTGATGTTTTAGTGCTTCTACTACTATCTTTAGTGAATTGTTGTATTCCACACAACTTTTCAATTATACCACTAAATTTCAGTAATAATCTCCAAATTTCAGTGCATGATATATGTTTAATCATATTATTCAATTTTCTAACATCGTAAAGAACAAAGTAGATCTTATTCAAGTTAACCGATTTAAATAATTGATGGTTCCTCCCATGAGCAACTTTGGTGTGATGATTTTGTTAATGTGAAAGATAAATATAAGTCTGATTGCATTGTACAAGCTCTTGTTAGGAAAGTATGAATGTTTTAAATGACATCAAAAATGTGGGCTAGTATGTGTGTGTGTGTGTGTGTATATATATATATATATATATATGTATAAATATGCACTTGTATCTAAAAGAGGCTTATGTTTATTACTACACATTAAAACTTTCACAAAAATAGAACTCAATCTCGTTGTTTACATAACATGTATAATATACATATTTATCAACTTCCATTGAATGATCTATAGTTTAGAAAAATATCAGAATCTAAATTTTAGTATTAAAAATTATAAATTTAGTGTTTGAAGAAAACAAATGCACCTTGTCCATAACAAAAAATATAGAAATTTCTGTACAAGAAAAAAAAACAATTGATACTGAAATATATCAACAAGTGAAGAATAATAGGTCCTTAAACAAAAAATTAATTACACATAAAAATATTGCTTAATCTGGAAGAATTAACAGACAACTATTGACAAAAAGTACATTTTTACATTTGAAAGAAACTCAATGAAAAACAAAATTTAACTTTGTAACCAATCATCTGCTTCAACTTTCACAGGTAACAAAACTTATCAAAATGACCTCCAAATATGTTACAATAAAAACATTAATTAACAATGTACACTGAATTCATTCAGTGCATCCATGATAATGAAATACAACATAAAAATTTAATTAATGGAAAAACTAAAATCTCAGTTTATTCATTGTAATGATTCATCATTGAATGCGTTAATTGTTGGTCAAACTGAATTTCTTTTAAATACAACAATAACTGTTAAGAGAAACTAATATTTAGTGTATGCATTGTAATGTTTCACCACATAATTCAGTTAGTATTGATTTAATTGGTATACAAAAATAATAATTCTAAAACATGTAATATCAAATTGGAAAAATGTAATTGCTACACTTACAAACACATTATTCAAGTTCATCATTTGCATCATCCTCTGTGCACAATCGTTAAACGACTTCTTCTTCATTTTCAACATCATTATACCCTTCTTCTTGACTTGATACCCACACAAAAGAACAAAACTTCATTAAAAAACATGATATTTTTGAATTCAAACACAAACTTACCAATGTAATTCTATAAACGGTAAGAATAAATAAATAAAAAATACAATACCTGTTTACAATATTATCGTTACAACCCTCTTTTTTTGATAGACAATTTCTGGAATCATGACCCACATTGTATTTGTCACAACACTTGCATTTTCTATTTTTGTGCTTCTCCATATTAGATTTAAATCTCTTGGAACCACCACCTTTTAGTCTTTCACCCTTTCTATTTGAACATCAGGCATGAGTCTCTTTTTCTAGTGAGTGATAGATTTTTTCCGATTAGAAGGACTAGATTCTTCAACTTTGTCAACAAAGAAATCTCCCAAGTTTAATGAAGAAATTTGCTCCTTCAGTTCTTCCAACAATTTCTCTAACCTTGACTTAGTAGTATGTATTAAAGGTTTTGATTTCATAGTAGTACCCACTATCTCGTTTGTCAAACAAGAAAGTTCAATGTAAGAGCTAACATTCTCATCATTGTTACCAACATCATATATGTCAACTTTAATGCCATCCTTCTTACCTCTCCTCCATCTATCTATTATTAAAGAATTTGGTAACTTTTTAATACCAAAATAATTGAAGAATGCAAGCAAATGGCAGCAAGGAAAGCCATTAAATTCCATCATATAGCAACTACATCTAGAATCTGATTTGTCCTCCTTTGCAATTACCGTAAAATATTCCTCATCATCTCCATATTTAAAAATATAGTAGGAAAATGTTAACTAACAAGAAACAAAATAAAAATTCAATGATTAGTACTTATCTTTAATAAAAAATCATCTATAAATACTGCATAAGAATTAATATCATGCAACAAAAATAAGAATCATACAAATTCATTATTGAAATTACAAATTCTGAAACTATAAAAGTTCAGTAGCTGAAGACCAAAGTATATGATTTTTTTAGTTTCTGAGAAAGAAATTTCAGTATTTAAAAAGAATTTTATAATAATTTCAATTTCTGGGAAAGAAATTTCAGTATCTGAATATTCCATATTATATTATTATTTCAGTTTCTGAGAATGAAATTTTAGTATTTAAAGATCATTTTATGAAAAATTCAGTTCTTGAGAAGAAATTTTAGTATCTGCATACTAGATTATAGCAATTTCAATTCCTGATAAAGAAATTTCAGTACCATTGCAATGTAAAAAAAAAAAACAGTTACATAAAAAAAGGTACATACCAAAGACAATCCAATCTTATCTTCTGAAAACTAAATAGACCATTAAAGACTTTCCTTCAATTGCTCTTGGAAGATATGAAAAACCTTAGTGGTGTACAATGAGTAAACATGCTTCTCAATCAGCAACATTGAAATCATCTGTTGGATATAATGATTATCTACAAAATCACAGGTATTCTACTTCTCACGTTGCATCCTCAATGCACTTTCAAGACGAATAACAAATTCGAATAAAGTGTTGTTGTAACGACCCCCAAGTCGCTATCAAAAAACCTAGCTACAAATTTTCATTTAATTATTTGTTTTATCTTTATTATTAACCAACAATTACACTAAAGATGTAACTAAGGCTAAGTACTCTCAATAGGAAATAAAACTAATAAACAATAGAAATAAACTAAACTATCACTCACTTGGATCCCTGATGTGTAGTGGCGTGACTCCTCCTATATGCACTAGCAACTAATAGCTACTATCCTGCACCTGCCAAAAACACACAAAACAAAGCACACATGATTGACCACTCAACGGTCACCAACACGCACCCCACCTACAACTCGGCAACCTATGCCGAGGGCAACTAAGCACATGCAGCACACCTGGATGCCGACAAACCAAAAGGACAATCTACCGACGCCCAACACACAAACACTGACATCCCTCTCGGATGCCACAACACCAAACTAGGCAGTCTACAACAGCCCAGCAGGCCACAAAATCACAAAACCATGCCTTTAAAACCATTCTTTTCTTTTACCTTTCAAAACCACATGCGTGCACTTTTAAAACCTTTTATGCATGCCCGAGAAAGCTACTCTCGCCATCTCAAGCCCAAAACAACACCAAAAGCACAACTACAGAGACTTACAGAGACTCTCCTATGTACAACATGGTCCCCTCTAGACCCAAACATAACACCAAGCCACGGAGCCTCTGCTCCCGAAACAACGGAGCCACTACTTCCAAACACGACACTTCAACAGGTGCCAAAACCATGGCCTCTAATAGGCCCAGAGCCTGATTTTCCCAACCATGACTCCGCACAAACACAAGCACAAACAGTGTGTTGAACTGCCTGGCGCCAAGCAGACAACATTGGCCACAAGCAGTCCACCCAGGAGCGACTACAGTGTCTGCACTGCTACGGTGTGCCACCCTGTGCAGGAGCCAACCACCGTTCCGCGATTGTCTCTCTCTAGAGAACCCTCAACAAAGCCAACCCTCCTTGGGAAGGCAGTCATGTCTCTCAAGATGCTACCAGCTACGGGGCACACGTCCCACCCACATTGGCCACAACAGGGTACGCCTCCTCACACCGCCCTCCACAGGGTTTGCCTCCTCACACCGCCCTCCACAGGGTATGCCTCCTCACACCGCCCTCCACATGGTGCTCAGGAAGGAGTCTCATACCTCCACACCCGACAACCCCAAGCATTAGTGCTCATAGCGACAGCAGGAGTATCATACCTCCCTGTCATGCCACGAAACAACTCAACCCGTGGACTACAACTCTTGCCTCGAAATGATAGTCAAGGAGTATGATACCTCCAAGACCCGACGAATCTCAACCTCAGGTATCTCGGCCCCCAACATAAACAGAAAACACTGGAAAACTCTTTCCAAAACCATTTTCAAATCTGCAATTTTCTCTTTCCAAAACTCTCCTTTGGAAAACCTTTTCAAAATCCTTAAATATCCTTCAAAATTCAAGCAACATTGTGCCCAACAGTGGCACAAAAACCAAAGGCTGAGAAACCACAAACAAATCACAGCCTTGACAGCTCTCCTGTTAGGCCTAGGCAAAAGCACCTTGGGAGCGTCTAGGTTCCCGAGCACCACGCTCAATCTACGACCACAACCCAAGAAAACACCAACAAAGCAATCTCTGAGTGTCAAAACCACCCAAAAGACCCACAATAAAGCAAACACAACTAGAACTCCACGCTCTGGCACCAAGTGTAAGACACCTACTAGCTCGTGTCCGTCGGGAGCACAGCCAGATCAGCTCAAACACCTGGAACAGTGCCACTAAATACTCTATTTAGTGCACCGCACACAAAACCACACAAATCTTAGACCTAGGGACACTATCATTATCCCTTAAGTCTAGTCTAAACCATCTGGGGAAAGAATCTACTATTTCTAAATCATTTCATCTTTTATTCTACCCATACCCTTGGTGGAATCTTGCTAATTCGTTTTGAGGCAAACCCTAGACCATTCTAATGATTATCCTAATCATTTATGCCATTATATTTATCCCCCCAAGATTAATATATATATATATATATATATACATATATACATATATATATTAATCAAAACATAAGATAACTTAATGTAGGATCAGGGCTTGAATTGGCAGACCGAAATGGAATGGTCAACCAAACTTGGGCTCAAGGCACTAGATTGGCAGATCGAAAAACTACTCGGTCGACCGAAAACTCCTGATTCGGCAGACCGAAGACATTCAGTCGACTGAAAAAGAAAATCTCTCAACACCTAAGATTCCCAGAACGGCAGATCGAATAAATTCGATCGACCGAACCAAGGGTCGAGGGGACAATCTGCAATAAAAACGGCAAACCAAAATAATTCGGTATGTCGAACTAGGCGACTGCAGGACAATCCAAAATAAGACCCAAAGCCCAATCCTGCAAACCACCAATCCAAACCATACAAACAATATATCAAAATGAAGATCTCAACGAGATCTTCCAAACCAGACAAACAACACTGAGATCCATCAAGCGGATCTCGAGAAAACCACAGAAAACACAAAGGGGACACTATTCACCCCAAACCATAAATACGGTCATAAATGGTCCATAAATGGACAATAAATCCTATAAAATTTACTACAATTACCAGCACACTAACATGCACCTATGGTACAAATTTGGAATCAAAATAAAATCTACGAGGTGCGTACCTCCACCAAAAACGCGGCAACGCGAGACAGACGACGACGCTCCTCCTCCAGCCATGAGCTGCTCCTTTCCTCCATGCGACAATGGTGGCACGGCGGCAGCTGCATCCCATTTTTAAATAGACTAGGTGGCGACTCCTATATTTTTATCATTATTTTTATTGTTTTGCCGTGACTTCGCTGGTCCTCGCGCATTTGGCCTTTCGCGCCAAGCACGAGGCTGTCGCCGGCATGGTTACACTAGGTCACCTATGTTAAACTTGCGTTTGATTACCTTCTTTTGATAAGCTCTAGTCATTCTTTGTCGGTAGATGCATGCTTGCTCGGTAGCTGCAAGCCACTTCTCATCAAGGAGTTCTTGGTGGAGCAATAATGTCTGCCTCTTTTCATCAACAGACATTCCTGCATCGACTTGGACTCTTAATGAGGGGATCAAGATTTCATATGGGACTACCACCTCCATTCCGAAGGTTAAGGCATAGGGTGTTTGGCTCGTTGTCGTTTTTATAGTGGTGCGGTAAGCCCATAGTGCATTAATTATTTTATTTGTCCAATCTGATCCCTTGGCGTCTTCTACCGTCTTTTTAATGATTTTTATTAGGGTCTTATTAGTAACTTCTTGCTTGGCCATTTCCTTATGGGTAATAAGGAGATGAGTGATGGAGAGTGATACCAAACTTTTTGCATAGCCTGATGAACTCCTCTGGGATGAAGATTGGACCATTGTCAACTATGAAGGCTTTAGGAACCTCGAACCTAGAGATGATGTTCTTTTGTACGAACTGGCACAAGATTGTGGCTTTGATGTTCGCGAACACTCCCACTTCTGCCCACTTGGTGAAGTACTCCATTGTAGTGAGGGTGAAGATGCTTCCCTTGGCTTGTTGTATTGGCCCGACCACATCGAAGGCTTACATAGAGAAGGACCAAGGAGCTGACATCGGATGGAGTGCTGAGGTAGGAGCGTGGATTTTGTTGGTGTGTAGTTGATAGTTCTGGCATTTCTTGACTTTGGCCGCGTAGTCTGCCTCCATCGTAGGCCAGTAGTACCCTCTTCTGATGATCATCTTCTCCATGGCTTGAGAATTGATGTGGCCCCCGCACACTCCTTCGTGTGTTTCCTTGAGAATTTTAGCTGCTTCTAATGCATCAACACATCAGAGTTCTATGCCCAATGGAGTCTTTCGAAATAATGTGTTGGCTCTGATGTAGTATCTGGTGGCCATTCTTCTCAAGGCTTCTCTGTCTTTGGGTGTAGCGTGTGGCGTGAAGGTATTGTCTTGCAAGTGGTTCAAGATGTCGTAATACCATGGATTCCTGTCATCGACTTTAGTAGTTCCTTGGTAGCAGACCTTGACATGCAGCATGTTTTCTTGGTGGCACTCTTCTTAAAGTTCTTGAACCCGTTTGGCAACTGATTCCACCGTTGGCGAATTGATCCTTCACACCATGACAGTCTGTTTGTCACCTTCTAGGTTGTAAGGGAACGACGATGCGAGTGAGGCCAGTGAGTTTGCCAGGATGTTGTTGCTCCTAAGTGCGTGCATGTATACTACTCTCAAATTTCTTCAGCAAGGCTCTTGAGTGGTCGCAATATTCCCAGAGCCTTGGTGAGAGGGTCTTGTACTTGCTGAGGACTTGCCAGATAACGTGCTGTGAATCTCATACTACTTTGAGTCTTCTTGCCCTTAGATCGAGATTGGTCTGTAGCCCGAGGATGAGGGCCTCATATTCAGCAATATTGTTGCTCGTCAAGAAGCCTAGTTGTATGGAGATAGGGATGAGGACGCTTTCTGGAGTGAGAAGCGTTGCCCCTATGTCGACTCCTTGTGAATTAAGTGCCCCATTAAAGTGGAGAGTCCACTCTTTGACTAGTAGGGTGATGTTGTTGATGGCAAGGATCTCTTCGTCCAGGAAGTCAGTTGAAATTGGTTGATATTCTAGCAAAGGTAGTCCGACGAGCTGATCAATGATCGCTTGCCCCTTGACTGCCTTTTGTGTGACAAACTACTGATCGATCTCTGTGAGGAGCATTTGCTAGCATGCGATTCTTCTGGACAATGTAGGCTTCTCAAACATATACTTGATGGGATCCATCTTGGCTATATAGCTGACCTTGTGCACTAGGAAGTAATGTTTGAGCTTTTGGGAAGCCCATACTAGCGCTAGACAGTGTTTCTCGATCTGAGAGTACTTCTTTTCATATTCCAAAAACATTCTACTCAAGTAGTAGACAACCTTCTCTTTCTTTTCCATTTCGTCGTGTTGGGCTAGCGACACCTAGGGAGTTGTCGGTGACTGCCAGGTATAGCAAGAGTGGGCACTCGAGAATTGGCATAGCTAGTATCGGAGAGTTGAGGAGGTAGAGCTTCAGGTCATCGAATGCTTTTTGGTAGGCCTTGTCCCATTTGAACTCCGTGTCGTCTTTTAGTAGCTCATAGAAGGGTTTGCACTTTTCTACGTGTTTGGAGATGAACCTTCGGATGAATTGTTGTTTCTTTATGAGTCCTCTGAGCTCCATGATATTCTTCGGAGGCTGCATTTCTGCGATTACTTTGGCCTTTATTGGGTCTGCCTTTATTCCTCTCTTACTTACAATGAACCAGAGTAATTCTAGCGATTACCTCGAAGACACACTTCTTTGGGTTCATTTGGAGGTTGTACTGATATGCCCTTTGGAGTACTTTCTCTAAGGCTTTGAAGTGTCCTTGTCTTGTCTTTGATTTCACCAGCAGATCGTCCATGTAACACTCCATGCAATCGTGCATCATGTCATGGAAAATCGCCATTATGGCTCTCTAGTAGGTGGCTCTAGTGTTCTTCAGACCAAAATGGCACGACGACGTAGCAATAGGTTCCCCATGGAGTTGTGAACGAGGTCTTTTCCTGATCTTCTTTTGCGAGCTTGATCTAGCTATATCTGGGGAAGCCGTCCATGAATGAGAGCGTTTCATGGCTCACGGTATTGTCTACGAGGATGTCGATGTGTGGTAGGGGAAATCATCCTTCGGGCAAGCCTCATTGAGGTCCCTGTAGTTGATGCATACTCGAATTCTACCATCTTTTTCATAACAGGGACTATGTTGGCGATCCATTTGGGATAGACCACCACTCGGATGAACTTGGCTTTGTGGAGCTTGTCTATCTCTTTTTTGACCTTCAGCGCGAGTTTTGGTCGCAATCTCTGGAGTTTTTGTTTCACTGTTCTCACGCCTGGCTTGAGGGGGAGTCTGTGCTCTACCAGGGATGACTCTAAGTTGGGCATTTCTTCATTGGAGAAGGCCATAACTCTTACATACTTCTTGAGTAGACTTATCATTCAATGTCGTTCATCCGAGTTGAGCCTAGAGCTGATTCAGACTGGTCTTGGGTCTTCCTCAGTTCCTAGATTTATCAACTCTGTCTCTTCCACAACAGCCTTAGTCCGTTCATCATATTTCTTTGTCATTTTATCGAAAACGGCTTGGCCCATTATTTCTTCTTCATCTAGGTCTTCATCTGTGTCCACCAGCTCATAGACTTCATAGTTCCCGATGTTCTTGCTAGTTATGCTCGATACTTCTTCAACCAGAAAGATGGCATGGGACTGTGCTCGCTCTTGTGGGAATGCCGTGGTGTAGTGACAAACTTTGACAGTTTGCGTGATTGGCTCCTTCCTTGCTTGGGCTGCACACTTAACAGAGTCATTAGATACCCTTTGCGAGCACATGGTGGCAGTTAGGCCGTCCAGACCATGGCTTCCACTACCTTCCCTTTTATTGTCTACACTAGAAAATAAAGTACTGAAAAACAAATAAAAAAGAAGTGTTCAATGCAGAAAAGAAACTATTTACAAGGCTAGCAGGAGTGCCCCTAGGTTTGCCTCCTCGTTAGAGGTGCTTCACCATCTAACTCAGTGAATGGCCCTAGCCCCTTCTTGCTCATAAGGGCAAGGCTGCAGGTTGTTGAAGAGTGTGGTGAAGTTGCTGAGTTCAAGGGTGAGGGCATCTCCATCTTCTTCTTTAGGGAGTGCTTTGGACGAGTCGCTTGCTGAGATGTCCGGAGGCAGAGGAAGCTTTGGAGAGCGTCGCTGGAGGCTTCTTCTGAGGAGAGTGAGGAGACTTTTGAAGAGAGAGGAGAAACTTCCAGAGTGTGAGGAGAAGCTTCTAGGAGACTGGGAGAGGAAGCTTCTAGGAGACTAGGAGAGGATCGGGGAGCTTGGATGCCTAGTGGCAGATCAACAATCCCTTTCAGAGCGAGGCTACTCTCGAACTGAAGCCCAATTGATAGGAAATGGTTTGATAGCGTCCAGGTTAGTGGTTTAGTGAGATCCTTTGATTGGTACTATGGATACCCTAGCACTATTCCATTATGCTCTTCGGGCGTCTCGAGTGCATCTACCATTCCTTGCTCGTGACATCCTAATCATTTTTTCGACCTGTAGCCTATGCATAGGAGAAGCTCCCATGGTCTTTGCATGTGTTTTGGGAAAGAAGAGGGGGTTGGGTCTATGTTTCAAGGCACAAAGATTTGCTTTACATTATTTACTTTCTCAATTGCTAGGGCTTCCTTTGGGGGAGAAGATGATAGCATTGGTGTGGTGGTTGGGACGGTCACACGGTGTGCCCCATCTTCGGTTGGCTTGTCTCCCTTGACCTTGATTATTTGCCCTTGATGAGGGAACTTTATGCATTGATGGCGTGGGGAGGTGACTACCCTGATTTCCTTAATCCATTGGCACCCTAGGATGAGTTGATAGGAGATATGTGCATCAACTATTATCAGCAATGTCTCTATTTCTATCGGGCCAATGGCAACCTTGACATTGATTCTACCATGCGCCCTTTTTGTGTTATTGGCATACCTTGACACAGTTAGAGTCACTGGGTGCATTTGATTTTGTTTAAGTCCAAGTAGATTAAAAGTATCTAGGGAGCACATATTTAAAGTCGCTCCCGTATCAACTAATACACATGAGAGTTCAAAATTATTTATTTTCACAATGACACTTAATGGCAAAGTTCTCTTTTTAAGAGGAGCTAGTTCAGAATCTATAAAGAACAAGCTAGGTTCAACAAAGGCTACAACCGCAACCGCCACTAGGGATTCCGCAGGCATGTCTTCTGGTACTTAGGCTTTCTTCAAGACGTCTATCAGGATGTCACGGTGTTGCTTGGAGGCTTTGATTAGCTCATAAATGGAGATCCTCATCTGCGTCTTTCTCAACTACTCTAGGATGCCGTACTGTCCCTTTGTTCTTCTGGGTACTTCAAATTCTTGTTGTAAGGGATGTGAGACTCTTTCCATAGCGGCTGGAGGCAGTGCGACTTGATTTGAAATCCAACCCGTTCTGGTGATAGGGGCTTGTTGGTGAGCTTCATGAGCTTGGGCAGACCTGATCAGTGACGTAGGCCTTCTAAGGAGGGACTTCCCCTGGTTCTTGATTTGTCCATGGCAAAGAAGTGACAGACCTTGCTGCATAGGGCCTGCATAGGATAGCTGGACATGTCTTTGTGTGAGGCTCATGCCTATCATATCCTAGAATCCTTGGAAGCTTGGCCTGTCATCAGGTTAGTAAGGATCATCAATCCATCCTCCTATCGGCCACCTGTTGGGTGATTGTGAGGGTAACTCTCCATTGAGGGGCTCCAGCGGTGCATGTACCCAAGTCATTCCCTCATCGACATTGTGATCAGCTCAGATGGTGACTACCCTCCCTTGATGCTTGAATTTGAGGCACTGATGTACTAGGGAGGCAACAACCATGATTTTTGCTAGCCAAGAACTCCCTAGAATTGGGGGCTTAGCTAGGTCTTGTTCCATGATGACGACCATTGTAGTAGTAGTTAGTGGGCCAATGGTAATGTCCAATTGAGTTGTACCAACCACCTCTCTTATGCCTGTGTCATATGCTACGTAGGCATAATAGTGCTCAGTGATTCGGTCTTCCTCAGCGCCTACATAGTCCACTGTGGATATGGAGCAGACACTCCTACTAGCACTAGTGTCAATGAGTACTCCCATCAAAGGAAAGTTGTTGATTGTCATAGAGATGATTAACAGGAGCGTGCTCCTCTGGTTGTGATAGCTCTGTATCTTTAAAGATAATGTCCACCTGCTCAATATCTGTGACACCTTCTCCAGTTGGTGCAGAGGGGTCTCCGTGATTTACTTTGCCAGGTAGCTGCTGCTCATAGATGAGAAGGGTGTCAAGGCTATCCATGAAGTTGGTATCACTAGTGAGCTCGTCTAGCTGAGGGTCCCATGTATCATCTATCTCTTCTTCCCATTCTTCAATAGACAGGACCTCCAGGATCAACATCTCTGGCTTCTCAGATTCTTCTTCCTCAACATCCGGTGGCCCTAAGTCCGGGTTCACTTTTATGCGCTGAAAGGTCACCACTTTAGTTGGAGCTGCATGTTGTCTATCCTTGGTACACACATGGGCCACGGCATGATTCGACGGAGGGTTTTGATGTATCTACATCTTGGGTTGCTCTGCCTGAGCTATCCTCAATCTCTCCCTGAGAGCAATCCACATGATCTCCCCTTTGTCATTTAGATCATATATCTTGTCTTTCACCACAAAACACTCATCTAACGTATGTCCATTCCTTTAGTGGTAGGGACAATACTTAGTCATATCTGTGTTATGAGTGTTTGGCTTTGGTATTGGGAGCTGTAGATCTCCGCTCTCGACCAGCATTCGGAATACATCACTAAGTGCTTCTGGGAGTGGCAGATAGTGCTGCTGTTTTGGACCTTAGTAAGCTTGAGGTGGGGGGACATTGTCGTAGCTTCTTTGTCCCTACTGTTGCCCCTATAGCTGCCCTTGTACTGATTGTTTGGCTATGCTTGTTATGCATACACGAGGTAAGTTGGCGGTTGTCGCTGCTGCCATTGTTGTGGCTGTGGGCATTGCAGCTGATGCTGCATTGGAGGCCCTTGGTATTGATTTGTTTGAGGCTGCCAGGGATGTTGATACTATTGGGTCAGAGGTTCTTGATGCTGACGATCCTTGTGTCCCTTCCGACCATGCTGCGTTGAGATCTGTGTCACGCCCTCTGTAATCCCCTCTATGGTGTGCCCGACGGCTTTCTTCTTGCTTTTCCCTTCAAACTCCAGGAAGGGTAAGTTGTCTTTGTTGCATAGGACTATGGCAGCATGTTGATATAGTTGGAGATACGTGTGGAAGTCTCCCATAAGTAGGCCTATCTTGAGGGTGTCGATACTATTTTTGGCTAATTGGCTATGATTTCCATAGCCTGACTCTCAGGGATGTAACACTCAGCCCTGGTTGCCATGTCCCTCCATCGACTTGCATATGTCATGAAGTCTTTGTTTGGCTTGATCTTCTCTGTAAAGAGATCACCAATTGTAGGCTTATGTGTCACGCGATGGCTGTATTGGCTTAGGAACTTCTTCTCCACCGTCTTGAAGTCACAGAGATTGTGTGCCATGAGAGTATCAAACCACTTCAACGCCTCGCCTTCCAATGTCTTGAAGAATAGGTAAACTGTGAGCGCTAGGTCATACTTGTAATGAAGGGCATCCATGGTGAACGTGGCTAAGTGGCTCCTTGGGTCGCCAGTTTCTTCATACTTCCTCATCTTTGGCAACTTGAATCCTGATGGTAGGGTGAAATGTGGGAACTTGGAAGTGTCAAAACTAACAGGAGTTTTTGTGGTGGCTCCCACCTCTACCAATGCTTCTGCAATTATCCTTTTGATTTCTGGACTTTGGATGGATGACTACCCTTGACCCTAGTATCCCTGAGCTTGATAGGGTTGGTATGGTTGAGGGGTGCTATAGGGTGGAGCGAAAGGTGAAGGCTGAGGATAGTATGTAGGCAGTGGTGATGATTGGGGTGTCCCTGGGTAGAGTGATGGAATGTGCCCTAGGGATGATGGAGAGATTTGGTGGGCGAATGAGTAGGTGGGGGTAGTGGCATATGGTACTAGTAGAAAGTTGACAGTAGGGCTCAATGGTATTATGTAGGTATTCCTCAGAGTGGACCAGGTAGGTGTGGGTAATGGGCCTTGGTGTGAGCTCAAAGGAGAAGGACCAGGTGTGAGCGGAGATTGTGGGTTCCTTGCTATTCCCGAATGTTGATGCTGTGCTAGAAATTGGTGGACTTCATTGGCCACCCTTCTGGGAATTGATGAGAGTTGGTTGGCATTGGCCTTGCTCTAGTGGGTACATGTGTGGGTGCAACAATGTAGGGCTGAGAGTATCCTATCTCCTCCTCTTCCTTGACATCCTCTTCAATGTGTTGTCCTTGGGCTTCGCTTGTAGGCAGAAGTGTAAGGGTAGAGCCTCTAGATGAATAATCAGAAGGAATAGACACGTATGGGAATTGGCGGCGAGGCTTGTGCTGTTGGAAGCTTGGAGTGTCTGGCTCTCCCACGGAGGTTGTTGGAGTATTGAATAAGAACTCATAATGCCCATGAACCTTGCTGGCTTGAGATGTAGAAGGTGAGGAGGATGCCATGCTTGTGGTAGTTTGGGTTGTGCTTGGTGTGGGAGTCACGTCAAAGGGGTCGACGTGTGATCTCAACCACGTCTGCTGAATCTTAGAAAGCATCCACTAGTCTCTTTTTATTGTTTATTACAATCAACCAAAAAAAAGAAAAAGAAAAAGAAAAAACAAACTCCGTGTATCACTATGCAAAACCCTACTACAAAATGTCTAAAAGAGAGGTAAAAGAGACTCAGACTCAACGTGAAAGGAACTTGAAGAAGATGTTTGTGCTACTGTAATGACCCAAGTTTTAGAAGGGGTGCTTTGGCCAGATAATTAAGGTGAAATTCTTGCGTGTTAGGCTTTAGGGGTCCCAATGCCTTACGTGGGACACGTTCTCAGTGGTGTCTGACGCTTGGATTGTGGGTTTCTGGCCTTTTGGCATGGTGTGGTTCGAGTGCTGTGCAGGACCTCATAGGAGTTCTGTGGGTTTCTCCTGGGTCATGGAGGCTTGGTGGTGGGTCTCTAGTGGCACGAGTCATGTGGACGTGGAAGGTCGCATGGTTTGGTTTCGTGCTTGCGGCTTCCATTCTTTCTTTCCCTTCTTTCTCTTTCCTTTCATTCTTTTCTTTCTTTCTCTTCCCCCAGCCCCACCCCCACCCCCACCCCTTCCACTTCTTCTTCTTCTTCTTCTTCTTCTTCTTCTTCTTCTCCTCCCGTGCGTGGGAGAGGGAGAGAAAAGAGAGAGGGGAGGTGGGAGGGAGAGAGGGTTGCGAGAGAGAGAGAGAGAGGGAGATGGTCGGGAGGAGGAGGATGCAGTTACTGCCGTGCCGCCGTCGTTGCGTGGAGGAGAGGAGCAGCTCGTGGTTGGAAGAGGAGCGTCGTCGTCCGTCTCACGTCGTTGCATCTTTGATGGAGGTACGCACCTTGTAGATTTTACTTTGAATCCAAAATTGTACCTTAGGTGTATGTTAGTGTGTTGGTAATTGTAGTAAATTTTATAGAATTTATTATGCATTTATGGGCCATTTATGACCGTATTTATGGTTTGGGGCGAATAGTGTCCCCTTTGTGTTTTCTGTTGTTTTCTCGAGATCCACTTGACGGATCTTGGTGTTATTTGTCTGGTTTGAAAGATCTCATTGAGATCTTCATTTTGATATATTGTTTGCATGGTTTGGAATGGTGGTTTGCAAGATTAGGCTTTGGGTCCTATTTCGGGTTGCCCTACAGTCGCCGAGTTCAGCATGTCGAATTATTTTGGTATGCTGTTTTTATTGTAGATTGTCCCTGTGATCCCTGATTTAGTCGATCGAACGTTTTCTGTCTACCGAATCAAGGGTTTTTGATCAACCGAGTGGTTTTTCGGTTTGCCGATCTGGTGCCTTGAGCCTAGGTTTGGTTGACTATTCCATTTTGGTCTGCCGATCTCGGCCCTGGTGCTGCATTAAGATATTTTATGTTTTGATTAATATATATATATATTAATCTTGGGGAGATAAATATAATTGCATAAATGATTCGGGTAATCATTAGAATGGTCTAGGGTTTGCCTAAAAACGAATTAGCAGGATTCTAACTGGGGTATGGGTAGAATAAAAGATGAAATGATTTAGAAATAATAGGTTTTCCCCAGTTGGTTTAGACTAGACTTTAGGGATAATGATAGTATCCCTAGGTCCAGGGTTTGTGTGGTTTTGTGTGCGGTGCACTGAATAGAGTATTCTGTGGTACTGTTCCAGGTGTTTGAGCTGATCTGGCTATGCTCTTGAGGGACACGAGCCAGTAGGTGTCTTACACTTGGCGCTAGAACGTGGAGTTCTGCTTGTGTTTGCTTTGTTGGTATTTTCTTGGGTTGTGGTCGTGGGTTGAGTGTGGTGCTCGTGAACCTAGACGCTCCCAAGGTACTTTTTCCTGGGCCTGACAAGAGAGCTGTCGAGGTTGTGATTTATTTGTGGTTTCTCAACCTTTGGTTTCCATGCCATGCATTGTAGGGCACAATGTTTCTTGAATTTTGAAGGATATTTAAGGATTTTGAAAAGGTTTTCCAAAGGAGAGTTTTGGAAAGAGAAAAGTATAGATATGATAATGGTTTTGGAAAGAGTTTTCCAGTGCTTTCTGTTTGCGTTGGGGACCAACAGATTGAGGCGAGTGTTCATCGGGTCTTGGAGGTATGACACTCCTTGACTATCGTTCGTGAGGCCGAGGTTGAGGTCCGCGGGTTGAGGTGTTTCATGGCATGACGGGAAGGTATGATACTCCTGCTATCGCCGTGAGCATTGAGGCTCCGGTGTTATCGGGTGTTGAGGTATGAGACTCCTTCTTGAGCACGTGTGGTGGGCGCTATGAGGAGGCATACTCTGTGGTGGCCAGTGCGGGCGGGAAACGCCCCGTAGCTGGTAGTGTCTTGAGAGATAGGACTGCCTTCCCAAGGAGGAGTTGGCTTTGTTGAGGGTTCTGCAGAGAGGGAGAATCACAAGACAGTGGTTGGCTCCTGCACAGGGTGGCGCACCGTGGCAGTGCAGACATTATGGTCGCTCCTCAGTGGACTGCTTGTAGCCAGTTTTGTCTACTTGGAGCCGGGCAGTTCAACACACTGTTTGTGCTTGTGTTTGTGCAGAGTCCTGGTTGGGAAAATCAGGCTCTAGGCCTATTAGTGGCCGTTGTTTTGGCACCTGTTGTGGCGTAGTGTTTGGGAGTAGTGGCTCCGTTGTTTTGGGAGCAGAGGCCCCATGGCTTAGTGTGTGTTTGGGTCCAGAGGGGACCATGTTGTACATAGCAGAGTCTTTGTAGTTGTGCTTTTGGTGTTGTTTTGGGCTTGAGATGGCAAGAGTAGCTTTCTCGGGCATGCATAAAAGGTTTAAAAGTGTGTGCACATGGTTTTACAAAGGAAAAGAAAAGAATGGTTTTAAAGGCATGGTTTTGTGATTTTGTGGCCTACCGAGCAGTGGTTGATTGCCTGGTTTGGTGTTGCGGCATCAAAGAGGGATGCTAGTGCTTGTGTGTTGGGCGCTGGTAGATTGCCCCTTTTGGTTTGTCGGCATCCACGTGTGATGTCGTGCTTGGTTGCCCTCGACATAGGTTGCTGAGTTGTTGGTGGGGTGCGTGCTGGGTGACCGTTAAGTGGTCACTCACGTGTGCTTTGTTTTATGTGTTTTGGTAGGTGCAGGATAGTAGCTATTGGTTGCTAGTGCATATAGGAGGAGTCACGCCACCACACATCGAGGATCCAGGTGAGTGTTAGTTTAGTTTATTTTTATTGTTTATTAGTTTTATTTCCTATTGAGAGTACTTAGTGTTAGCTACACATTAGTGTAATTGTTGGCTAATAATAAAGGTAAAACAAATAATTAAATGAAATTTGTAGCTAGGTTTTGTGTTAGCGACTTGGGAGTCGTTACAACTACTTATTGGACCGAGAACTAGAAACTAGAGGTTTGTATTGATGTCTTTGCACCCTGTTAATCACACTTACAGACTACCTTGCAAGGAAGTCAATGAGTGTGTTCCTGTTGCGTCGCTTGTTACTATAGTGACACAACACATCGCCTATAGAGGTGGCAATGCTGGAAATCGCTGGTCAGTCAGGCGGCTAGTTCCCCTGGCTATTCCAGCAACTGAGATCTGTCCTGGATAGACCAAATGCCACACAAACCTAGTTATACAATCAAGTTCCAGATAGAATGCGATTTTTAATGGGTTTGGAAAATTAATTAGCGGCTCGATTAACTTGCATTCTCTTAGTCAAGTAGGTTCCTATGGCAAGGGCGAGGCCAACTTCAGGGACACTAAGGGTCACTCAATAGGATTTGGCTCTTCGGTACCTCTCTATGACCTTCGTTAGGGTCCACCAAGAGGGCCTAGATTGTGGGTTTATCTCTCTAAAGAGGAGCCCACAACCCAGGTTTCTGTCCTTAAGGTCAGTCCTAGCAAACCACAAAGCAATTAATAAACAAAGAATAGCAAGATATTAAGTATCTACTAGGGCTTATTACAGACTCAGGGAGAGAGAAGGAGTCTGAAATAATCACCTAGGACACTTTAGGTTCCCTAATGTAATAATCACAACCAAGAAAGAGCCTGGGTGAGCGACTGGCACTACCCCAGTTCACTCTGCTCGGTTGATCAAATTAGACAGGAAATCTCAAAGAACTGTAGTCTTGCTATCAGACAAGTAGTTTCCACCCTATTGGTGGACGGAAAACAAACCTAGAGACCGATAAAAAACTAAAAGATAGTGGACAGGAAGATTATTCAATTTTTATTGATCCACGACACCACTGCAGACTAGAAAAAACTACGCAAACTACTAAAATCGAAAGATCTGTAGTGAAAAACCTGAAACTGACCCCATCGTCGCTTTAGGAGGCACTTGTGTGCGTCGCTGACTGGAGTCAGGTGAGGCACGTTGCCGATAGTATAGGTGGCTATGGGTTAGAGTCCTGATTAGTAGAAAACACCCGGAGAGAATGGTTAGGGGTGTCACAAAACCCTATACGTGTGACTTCTAGACCGAAAACGACACCTAAATTTAAGGAAATAAAAAAAAAATAGAAGAGAAAAGAGAACCGCTCACATAGCACGGGGGTTCGCTCAAAGGCCGGTCCCATCGTGATCGCTAATTTTTGTTAATGCAGGAGGAAGATGTAAGATATCTTTATGTTTGCTCCTGATTTGGTGTAGAAGATGAGGTCGTGGATTCACCAGCTCACCGAATCAACAGCTGGATGTTGTTTGGTGGTTTCCTCGTGCAACGTAGCTCCTTTTTTCCCTTCAAAACAAACAAATCTGGATTAGATCAAGGTGAAGTAAACAAAATTAAAAAAATAACATGGAAAGACATGACTAGGTGGGCTAGCCATTAATTGTGGATTGTCCTTGCATGCATATGCTATGGGTCTGATTTGAAATGCGATAATAAAATGAAAAATAACACGAGAACGATACTCCCTTCATCCTTGTGAATGCAACATGGAGGGGAGGAAGTGGAGGCACGAACACAGAGATGGGACTGAAGAGAAGATCAGAGACTCCTTACGAAAATCTGATAGGGCATCGCTAGGATTTGCTCTCTCTAAGTAGAACTCTCTCAGAATCGGATGGCTTCCCCTGACCTGGGGGGTCTATGAGTCTATTTATAGATGCTAGGATGTGAGGAATCTCATCAAAATGAATTCTGGAAGCTTCTAGAAGTAATCAATTCGAAAATGAGATATTTTGACCTCGTTGCCCATGGAGCTAGTGACACATTGAAATGTGTAAATGTGTTGCCACAAGGACAGGCGACGACCCGAGATATTCTATTTTCCAGTGCGAGAAAATAGCCAAAAATATCTTCTTGGGTTTAGTTGCCACCCATATAGGCGTCGAGTTCTAAATATTTCTTCGTTTAAAAAAAAAAAAAATCCAAAACTACTTCAACAAATATCTAGTGATTGTAAACGACTCGTCTTGACATTTTCAAACTCTTTGGAAATCGCTAGAATATTGTAGAAGGTATTTGAATTTAAAATCAAATTTTAAATCCAAATTCAATGTTAAAATCATATTTAAAAGACAAAATCCCCAATAATTACGAGAATATATCTATGGAAAATCCCAACCTCGTAATTAAATAAATATTCAGAAATTATGCACAAGTTGAAATTATCTTTTTAAATTATAGATAATTCTAGCATTGAAAAGTGATAATTAATATCATATCTCATTTTAAACCATCATAAAAATATATGATATTAATATTAATGTCATCCATTATTCTAAAAGTTTTTGGAATTTTCTGGCATTAATAATGATTTATATGATATTCCATTAATACATAAATACTTAGAAAATCCTAGAAATTTTAATAATCATGGGAAAAATCATGATAACATTTATAAATATCCCATATATTATATTAAAACCGAGGATGACATGTTGTTACGAGAGAAGGACCTAGGATGTCAAGTGCTTGTTGAGTTGTTGCCAAATAGTAGTCGTCTATGTGAGAGGCGATGGGGTGCGTCACCTTCTTGATGGTGTCATATGGTCTTTTGCATTTTATCTCCTGTATTTTATGTTAAATCCAGAGAAGTTCCTTAAAAACCTAGAAAATATTCAGAAATCTCATGAAATCATAAAAACATCTTCTTTAAGCTTAGGGTACTCAAATTAGCCACCAATTTGAGTAAGATGAGAGCATTAGCTCTGCCAAAGCTAGTGAATCACCAAAATGTTTAAGGGACTCAAGCTTGCCACTAGCTTGAGCAGGTTAGCTTTGCCACAGCTAACAACCTTGAACCAAGTAAAATCAAATATGTCTTTAAGGAAAACATGAAATATCTGGAAGATAGAGTAGGAAAATCCTCAGTCTTGTAATCTAGGTTTTCTCAAAGGTTCCTATCCTAGACGACTCTGGGAAATGCGAAAATGGGATATCTACACACACATCATAACAACAAATCATAATTGTTTATTATTGAAAACAGTATTGGATATATTACTACATAAAGATCCATATTACATATTTATCACTGCTCCTAATCCTTTACAACATCCCCTGAAGGATCGACATTAGGAGAAGATATGGAAAGCACTCAGCCTTTGATCGGTTGGCAAGGTGCGTCTCCAGTTGACTTTGGAGGATCAAGGTTGTTCATTTGAAGATGTCTAGCCTTCCCATAATTGTAACAGACCATAATGTCCAAACTTCATTGTTGGCGTGTACACTGCATTGCTAGATGCCCTGGTTGTCCACAGAAGTAGCAATTTCTTCCTCTCAAACCACTGTTTGAACCAGTCCGACTGTATCTAGCGCTCCCTTTACCAACAACATTGTGTCCTTCTTCCATAGCTGAATTAGAGCACTCTTTTCTTTTTTTCCCAAAGCTTTCTGAACTTCTAGAGCTTGGCACTCTGGAAGTAGAAGGTCATGGTGCGAACATCTTCCCCTTTTCCTTGGGATGGTTTTCTAGAAATAGCCTGCGTTCATCCTCATATCGGGTTGCTAGTTCCACTACATCCATCAAGGTCTAAAACCGGTAGCCAAGAACTTTTGACTTGAGTGCTAGGCTCAATCATTCCACAAATCTCTTGGCTTTGTGCTTCTTCGTATCAAAGGTCTACGTAAACTATTCCAGCCAGTGAAAGGTTGCCTCATACTCAGCCACAAACATATTCCCTTGCTTCAAGTTTTGAAATTCTCTATCTAGCTTATCTCTCTCATGTTTTGGGAAAGAACCTCTCATAGAAAACATCTCAGAAATCTTACCAGGAGATCATCAACAGATCAGAGTTTGGGAATTTCATCTGACACGTGGCCCTCCACCATTGGTCGCCATCGCTCTTGAACTGAAAGGTAGCTAGCCGAACCCATTTCTCAACTTGGCATTCCATGCCTTCTAGAATCTTCTTTACCTCCAGTAACCATGCCTCGCACTCCTTTGGCTTGTCGCGGCTGTCAAAGGTCGACGCACTCAATCGACGGAATGGCTTGAACCATGGATCCCCCTTGGCTCTTTTCGTGTTCCCACCATTGAGAGACTAAACAATTCTCTGCATCATCTTACCTAACTCTTGTTGTATTCCTCTTCATCTGCTACCCTCCTCTACACCAAAGTCAGATGCAATAGTCCTACATCAGCCACTGCCTCTAAACAGCATCTTGCTACCACCACAAAACACACAAAGGGTTAGGTGCAAATGCTTTACTTGTGCAGTCCAATGGAGCCACGTGACCATACACTACTAAGCTGGAGCTGTGACCGTGCTAGCGAGAGGCGAAACCCTCGTGCGCCTCTATCAGAGAGGAGGAGGCATGAGGACTGATAGGGCCATGATGGGAGCGATGAATCCAAGGAAAGGGACGCTCGACTTGAAAATATCGAAAAACACATAAAAACAAAAAAAATAGATAAGGAGAGTTGCCACCTAGACTATTTAACGGAAAGTCAAGGAAAACCAAAAAATAAAATGCGAAGCAAAACAAACAAACAAAAAAACAAATAAAAGAAATGACTCCAATGCCAATGGATAACACATAGGTCATTACGGGCATAGAAACGGGTAAGGACTCTTATTACGCACGGGGAAGGTGTTAGGCAACCCTGTACGCCCGACGAATTGGTCATTCTGCACTTTTCCGCTTGTGTGTGTGGCAAATGCCAACGTATACTTGCTTGTGTCTAAGATAGATGTGTGCTTCATGTCATGTGAAAACAAACAAAATGCAAGACGTAAAGACCATGCAACCTAATACTCAGTCACGCTGTACAAGTTCTAGACCGATGGTCTACAAGAGCTCAACATAGTAAACATCCTTGCCCTAGAGATGAATGTGAGAAATCAAAAGAACACAATGGAAAACAATGCATGCAAAGTTCGAGACATTATGTTAGCATGAATGCTATTTACTGTACGCCCTTGGGCGATATGCAATGCATGAAAGTTGATTCGGGACATCATGTAGGCGATTATGCCGATTATTATATGCCCTTGGGCGATATGCAAGAAACCATGCATGAGTGTCATTAATGTATGCCCAAGTGGGCACAATGATTAATGCTATGCGGATGTGGATAAAACAGGGAAAACATCGATCGAAACTTATTAAATCAAATTAAACACGAACACTTGTGGATAAATGGTAAGATATTCTTAAACATAAAATATGCAATGCCATGCAGAGGCTCTTGCAAAGTGTAAGCATGCTCAAAATACACATCATCCTGCAAACAAGTCAAACAATGTAGTTCTTTTGATGTCGCCTACCAGTGTGGCGTCAGATCTCGTCGCCACTCTATTCGGCGACAAGGGGCATCACCACTAAGTCATGCGGCACGTGCCCTAGACTGGTCCAGCAGCCTATATCTGTCTTGGATAGATTAGAAGTCAAACAAGCCTAATTAAGCAATCAAGTTTCAGAGAAAGCACCAATTTTAATGAGTTCAGATATTTACTTAATGATTTAATTAACCTGTGTTTGCTCAATCATGTAGGTTCCTATGGCTAGGGTGAAGCTGGTTTCAAGGATTCTAGGGGGCACTTAGTAGGATTTGGGCTCTTTGGTACCACTCTTTTATCTTTGTTAGGATCCACCAAGAGAGCTTAGACTACAGCTTTGTCTCTCTAAAGAGGGGCCCACAACCTAGGATTCTGTCCTTATGGATCGGTCCTAGCGAACCACAAAACAATAATTGTCTACTAAGGTTTGTTACAAACTTAGGGAGAAAGGTGAAGTCCGAAACAAGCCCCTAGGACACCCTAGGTTCCTTGACCTAATAATCACAATCGGGATAGAGTATGGGTGGGTGACTTGCATTGGCTCTAGTTCGGTCTGCTCAGTTGGTCAAACTAGATAGAGAATCCTAAATAACTATAAACTTGTTGTTATGCAACTAGTTTCCACCCTATCGGTGGATAGAAAACAACCCTAGAAATCGGTAAAAAGCCAAAACGACAATGGATAGGAATATTATCATTTTTTATTTATTTAGATCGCTACTGTAGGTGATAAAAAAACAAACATAGACAGTAAAAATCAAAGCCTGTAGAAAAAATTGTGCTAAAGGTCATCTGTCGCCTTCCCTATAGGCGCCTGAACTCGTTGCCTATGGGTTTGGTGACGAGACCAGTCGCCCCTAGTTAGGGCGACTAAAGGTCTTCTTCCTCCTCTTGCATGCATGGACTGTCTAAGGTTACAAAACCTGTTTTTCTCCTCCCTCTCTCTCTCTCTCCTATGTGCATGGGTCTAGGGTTTTGGTGTCTCTCTCTCCTCTCTCTATTGCATGGGTCTAGGGTTTTGGGGTGCAGTTGGAGGTGGTGTTGGGTTCTCTCTCTCCCACTCTACTACATGGGTCAAAGGTTTTAACGTGGCCTCTAGTTTGTGGGGTGATGGGGACGACTGTAAGGGCTTGGACAGGACCTAGCTGAGACTAAGGAGGCTCTAGGACGTTGTGGATGCAAAGGGCATGGCTGGTGTTAGGTTGGTTTGGTTGAAGATGGCTGGTTTTGGACGTGGTGCATGGCTGTTGGGTTTGTGGGTCGAAGGCGACTGGTTTGGACTTGGTGTTCGTGGCTATTGGGTTTGTGTGGACCAGAAGCGTGGAGGAAGACTTGATGCATGAAAAACGGGGGAGAGGGGTCACCACTCATGCTCAAGGGTCAGTGGCCTCACATGGATGGCGACCCATCACTGAAAAACATGGATAACACGATGAACTAAGATAAAATGGCGAGAAAACCCTCAAACATACACTGATATGCATTGAAAACAAGAAAATAACATTCATATAATCAAACCCAATGATGATAAGAGGTATACCTGTGTGGTGAGTGATTTTTGACGTCCTCCGGTGGTGGCGGCGACTGCTGGACGTGGAGGGGGCTTGGGCTACAACAAACTTTTCTCTCTTCCTCTCTTTCACATGGGTGAAGGCTAAGGTTTCCTCTCTTTCTCTTTTTTTCCTCCTTTCTTCTTCCTCTCGTTAAAAACTCTCCCCTTTCTCTCATGTACGTGGGGTAGGCTTATATAGGGTTTTGGTTTAATGGGGCACGTAGGATGGGTTTTGGTTTAAATGAGTGGTGGGGATTGGTTTAAAGGAGTAGCATTAGGGTTTTGGTATGAGGTTATGTTGGATTTGAATGGATTTGGTTTCAAGGGTTGAGATGGGTTCACATGGGCCTTATGTGGACCAATGGTTTAGGTTCAGCCTATGGTGTGGGTTTATTTTTGGTCTATTATTTTTGGGTTTGTGTTTATTTTTATTTTTAGGTTTAGTTTTGATTTGTTTTGGTTTATTTTTATTTAGTTTTTGTAGGTTGATTTAGGTTTGGTTTTATTTTATTATTTTTTTTTAGATTTAGGTTTGATTTTGGTTTTATTTTATTTTATTTTTTAAGTTTATGTTTGATTTTGGTTTTAGTTTTATCTTGGTGGGGTGAAGCAGGTTTATGGTTGGACCAATGGGGTTTGATTTGGGCTCAGGCTACTAGTTTGGGTTTTAGGACAGGTTTTGGGTTTAAAGGGTCAGGTTAGGTCCGCTGCTAAACAGTTGCAAAATCAGGGTGTCTACAAGTGCACTTAATGAAATCTATGCTCTGATACCACTGTGTAACGCCCCACTTTATCACATACTAGTATCAGTATTACCCAAACTATTTATTCAATAATCAACTATGAAGAAACTATGATTATTAAAGAAAAATAAAGACTATTACTACCTGTAGACACCCCGATTTTGAGGTGACCCAGGAATGAGTGTCCCTATGTTGCTTTGGATGCGATCAGCCCTTAAACCGAGCCCCAAACCCATTAGCCAGAGCCCAAATCAGACATTTGTGAGCAGGGCTGGCGCACCA
>JAMKQA010006970.1:0-18896 GCA_024699735.1 Posidonia australis
AAATATATCTCATAGAAACCTATTAAAATAATAGTCATATCTCACAACCCAATATTGTTAAAAGAAAATCATATCTTATTAAATAAAACAACATATTCTCATTTGATTCTTACTTTTTGTGGAACCTTATTTTCTTCCTCTTCCTCGTTTTCTTCCTCTCTTCCTCATTCTTCCTCTCCATCCTACAAAAAAATCATATCTCATAGAATTAAAATCAATCCTCAAAAAAAATCATATCTCATTTGTATTCAAAAAATGTCTCACAAAAATGCGAAATATGTCTTACAAAAATGCAAGAATCTTGCCACACAAGAAATACAAATTATGTCTCATGTCTCACAAATACAAACATGTCTCAAAGAAACTTATTAAAAATAATAGTCATATCTCACAACACAACATTATTAAAAGAAAAATTATATTTCATTTGATAAAATAACATGTCTATACTAAAGGAAATATCTTGTTTGATTTTTTCTTTTGGTGGAACCTCCTCTTCCTTGTTTTCCTCATCACATTTCTCCCACTCTTCCTCGTTCCTCCCCATCCTACAAAAAACATATATCATAGAATTAAAATCAATTATCCAATAAATTCATATCTCATTTTTATAAAAATAATCAAATCTAATGAAACATGTAATATATAAATCATGTCTCATATAAAAGTAAATCATGTAATATACAAATCATATTTCATAGAAATACAAATTATGTCTCATAGAAAAACAAATCATGTTTCACAAAAAAACAAATTATGTCTCACAGAAATGCAAATCATGTAAAATACAAATTGTATCTCACAGAAATACAAATCATATCTCATAGAAAAACAAATCCTGTTTTACGAAAAAACAAATTATACCTCACAGAAACACAAATCATGTCTCATAGATACTCAAATTATGTCTCATAGAAATGCAAATCATGTCTCACACAATTCATATCATGTCTCATAGAAGTAAATCATATCTCACAGAATAACAATCATGTTTACAATCATGTCTTCCAGAAGCAAATCATGTCTCATAGAATCAAATCATGTCTCACAATCAACATTGACATGAACACACATGCTTAGAAAAACAATCAAATTATAACTTATTTATTGTGGTGACCTTTAATTGTTTTTCGATCTCCATCCAGTGGATTTTTACTCAAAGTGCTGAACCTTAAAGTTCAACTCCTTTATTTTATAATTTAATTCAAAATTTTATGCTTTCAAAAGCTTATTTTCTAATTGAAGATTAAAATCAATTTGTATCTCCAATTCAATGGTGGGATTTTATAATCACTTCTTTTCTCATCCTCCTCTCTTGCCTTCTCCTCTGCCTCTGCCTGCTCCTTCTCCATTGCCTTTTTCTCTGTGTCCTTCTCCCCCTCCTTTGCCCTCTCTTTCTCCTCCTTTGTGTTCTTCCCCTCAGGCTCAATCTTGTTCATTTTTTTACATTCAAAAGTCAATCGCTCAATCTTGTTCATTTTCTAGATATGATTGCTATATATCTAGAAAATATGATTACTATTTCGTTATGACATGAGATATCATCATGAACATTCTTATGTCTACATGATTCTTTATGTCTCATGAGATATGATTTTTGCTTACATGAGACGTGATTACTTCTTACATGAAACATGTTTGTATATGCAAGATATAATTGCCAAAATCAATTTATCTTTATTCTTTATTGCATTTAAGGAGAAAGTCTCTGTATAGTTCCTAATATTCAACACTAGTGCTATGCAAGAACATATAAACATCAATTATCCGCAATCGTATCTCTTTTGACATAAAGAGATAGCAAACATGTCTTGATAGACAACAATGCAATCATGATTTCTAAAATTATGATTTGATAAACTTGATCGATTGTTTATATGAATTTGCATAACATAAATGTATAACCTGAAATATAGCAAGCATATCATGTAAACGTATCTTATTAAAATTAAATCAAGTCTCATGTAAAGAGCAATTATATTTCATTTGACTTACATCATGTCTCATGTAAACATGTCTAATGTTATCGACATCATACACATAAAAATTAATTAAAATGCATTCAGGTCATCTTAAAAATTAATTGATATCATATAAAATACATTCAGATCATCTTATGCACACCCATGTTATGCACATATTAATTAGATCATGCACATTCTTATTACGCAAATTATCTTAGATAAAAGAAGAATTATACTTCTTGTAACTCGTTTCTTAATATTGTCTTCAATCACCAACATCGTTTTCCTTTTAGCTGTTATCTTAGTCTTCATCTGTTTCATCACACGAGAAACAAATCATTTGTAACTTAATACGACTTAATTGATAAAGTATATTAACCTTTTTTCAAACATAATTTTCAAATCTAAATCCCAAAATCATTGATGTCCAAAGAAAAGTAAGATGCATGTTTCACTAATCTAATGCAATTATCAACAATCATATTTCATTTGAAGCAAATAAATAGCAGTCATGTCTTATGCCTCATGTAAGTAAAAATGATGTCTCATGTTTTTAAAAATTATATATCATGTATCTAGAAATTATGTCTCATACATCCAAAAATCATATCTTATGTAAGAAGAAATCATGTCTCATATAAGAGGAAATCATACTTCATGTAAACATATACAATCAAATTTATCAAAATAGATTCTAGAAATCACGTCTCATGTATCTCTCACCTTGGTGGTAGTAGAGAAGTGACGTTGAGAGACATGGTGTTGGCGGTAAGGATGTGAAGGCGGTCGACAGTGACAAAGTGGTCAATGGTTAAGAGGTGTGAAGGCAGGATGATGCTTGACGAGTAGGGTAGTGCTCGACAGTTAGAGATTTTGTTGATGTAAGAAAAAGGTGGAATAGTGCTCAAGAGAGTGACAACTAGGGAGTTCGTTGATGAAAGTAAAAGTTGGGATGGTGCGAGAGAGGAGGATGGGTAGAGTGATACTCGATAGCTAGGGGTTTAATATTTGCAAGAGGAAAGACGGAGATGAGGTTGAGAGAGGGTTTAACAGCGAGAGAAACTAGAGAATGGGAATGAAAGGACTGGACGATTTGAGAACATAAGAGGATTAGATAGTTTGAGGACGTGAGAGGATTCGATGGTTTAAAGATGCGAGAGGGTTTGACGATTTGAGGACTCGATGGCATGAGAAGACTCGACGACGTGAAAGGATAAGAAGGTGTTATGACTTAATAGAGGATATGAAAGGAGTATTTTATGGAATGCTAAAATCGATATGAAAAAGGAGAAGTGATTCTCTCTTGTTAAGTGAAAATAAGAGGCTCATTGTTGTCAATTTATTCTCAAGTGGAATTTTATTGCAAATTGATAACATGTAGAGTTTAAATTTAATTTAAAATCAACATGGTGGTGCACCATTATATTATATATCTACATCTTGGACAATCAATTGCCCTTGTCCCAAGCAAGAGTAGAATGTTATAATTTTTTTTTTCCAATCTATATAACGTATGATGAATTTTTATAACATCGAAAGGGGAAAAAACGAATGGGGAAATTTGAAACTCATCATTGAGAAAAATATTTTAAAAACTCTATTGATTCAAAGTTGTTTATGGATAATGACAATAGTGGATAATCCTTATCTTGTCTCACAAAAAAAACCCAAATTCTACACATTCAATAACAGAAATCCATTTAATTAGCATAAAATCACAATAAATAACTCAACTAATTAGCATGATCTGCTAAAAACAGCTAAACAAAATCATAAATATTTAGATTGTCATGATCGAATTTACCAAACACACCCTTTCTCACATTCTATATCTTCCTCAATTTATTTGCCTTCGTAGCTAAATATATAGGGACAAATTCGTTATCGAATCCATCATCCCCTCCTCGTCCTCCCTCCTCCCTCCCGGGTTTTTCTCCTGGATCACCGTAGCTTTGTCGAACGTTCCATCTGAGAAACAAATTTCTCTCTGATTTATTCGTGGATTTTCACATTCATTTCCGAGATCACTGCCTTATATATTGTGCGGGTCTCCTCCTCCTCCTCTCCTTCTACAATTGGAAGTGGAAAACAGAGAGAAAAGGTGGAGAGTTCTTCCGTAAGTGGAGAAAACATGAGGATTGGAGAGTGTGATCAGGTCCCCGTGGTTCCTCAGAACCAGATCACCTTCGCTTACTACGTCACTGGCCATGGTTTCGGCCACGCCACTCGCGTGGTAGAGGTATGGGATCAGGGCAACCTGGGCAATCATCTCCACTTCTCCCTTATCTTTTCCTCAATTTTTTTTTTATATAATTGTTTCGGAAGTTCTCTCTTTTTTGCTTCTTTTGTACATAAGATGGTAAACTTTTTGAAAAAAAATCTAAAATTTGCAATGTATTTGGATTTGGTTGTATTTTGTAGCCTACTTCTGAATTCTCATGTTCCGTAGTTTAAGCCAATTCTAGATTAATCATTCATATGTGTAAATATTAAAAAATTAATACTAAAACAAAAAATTTTAAAAAATCAATCTTTTTTTCAGATTGAAAACTACCAAGCTTTTAGAAATTGACAATAAATTCTGGAAGAGGGCATTATTGACGAAGAAGAGACGGGCCGGGTGCTACCCTCCGCAGCAAGAGCTTGTTGGGCCCCCACCCCGTTTCCCAAGAGGGGACCAAGCAATGTTTCCTTAGCGACAGGCTAGTCTCGGCAGTAAACACATTCATTTAGGGTCCGTTTGACAACGATTATTAGAACTAGTTTATGAAAAAAAGTGTTTATTCCTGAAACATTGAACTAAGCAATTTTTGTTACGTTAGATTATTTTAATACACTAATTTTTTGTTTGTGCATAAAAACTTTCAAATACGTTGATTATAAAAAACTGTGAAGACTAGCTTTTTCAAAAATATTATTTATGAGAATAATTTGTTTTTCCATAAACACTGTCAAACACTACCTCAGTCTCAGTTGATGGTTCGCGTTTTATTGTAAAAAGAGCAGGGTATCGAAATCAAGAAAATATAGATAATAGATGTCTATAATCGTAAAATATACACTTACAAAAAATTTCATTTACTATAAATTACACATAAATATTCAATAAAACTTATGCTTAAATAAACTTACTCAATTTTCTTGTAAATCAAGATCCTTCTTTTTTTTCTTGATGATGATGATTAGCTTCTATGTTTTGCAATGTTGCATTGGTGGTTTGATTTTGTTTTATGAGACTGAAAACTGAATTCTGAATTGCTTTGATAAGCTGCAGACAGTTCCAGGCTTGTCACACTCTGTTTTTTAACGATTACAAGATTTTAATCTGCTGTATTTCTTTTGTTGAATTTTGATTTATTTGCAGGTGGTACGGCATCTAATTGCAGCTGGACATGATGTTCATGTGATTACTGGTGCTCCTGACTTTGTCTTTACCAGTGAGATACAATCTCCTAATCTACACATTCGCAGGGTTAGTAGAGGACACACAATAGGATCCCTGTTTCATAGGTTTCTTGCTGAAACAAACTTAAATACATGTGTGCCCACCCAGTGGCCAATGGGACTTTGGTGCAAGATCCCTAGTACTTTATCAGTGATAATCTGTAGTTTGCAAGTTCTTGATGGTTAATGGTCGTAAATTGATCATAACAAACTTTTTTGAGTGAAATACACAGGATGTGCTGGACTGTGGAGCTGTGCAAGCCGATGCATTGACAGTAGATCGACTTGCCTCACTGGAGAAGGTACTCAGTATGTTTGTTTACTTAACAGCATATACTATCTCCTGTTTCTTGTATCATAACTATCTAGCTTCATTTGATACAGCTACCTAAACAATGCAAGGCCTTTGATGTCCCCTTTTCTTCTAAGATGATAGTGTGCTTGCATGGAGATTTGTGTACTTGTCATGCTTAATGCAGTACATCTGTTTGCTTACTTGTTAATAATTTTTGCTATATGATACTGGTAGTTTCCCCTTTCTTTCTTATTCTGTACCTAAGCTAAAGGAGATTATAGAGACTGTTGGTTATGACCTTTGTATTCTTGGTTGTTTTTAAATTCCTGTCTTCAAAATTATTTTTTTATTTCAATGCCCAACTTATATTTCTTCTCGCTCCTATTTCTCAATGCAGTATCATCAAACAGCAGTAGTCCCCCGGGCGTCCATTTTGGCATCTGAAGTAGAATGGTTAAATTCCATTAAGGCTGATCTAGTGGTACTATCCCATGTTTTCGCCTTTTTCTATCTATCGTATTACTGTTAATTATTTACAGCCTTGTCGTAAATCACTATGATATGTAGAACACTCAAAAAAATCTTTTTGATTTTACAGAGTATCTTGTTCTGATTACTGGTTAACTGTTGATCCTTTGTCTTTGACAGGTTTCAGATGTTGTTCCTGTTGCTTGCCGAGCTGCGGCAGAAGCTGGAATCCGTTCAATTTGTGTTACAAACTTCAGGTGGTGCTTTTTTTCCGTCTTTCTGTTTAGTGTTTCTTCTTAATTTAAAATCTCAATGTAATTTTATGTGATAATTCAACTTGTCCAATAAAATGCTATATGTACTGGATATTCTTCTTACTCTTTTAATATGTTTTGCAGTTGGGATTTTATTTATGCAGAATATGTGATGGCTGCTGGGCGCCATCATCGTTCTATAGTATGGCAGGTTGGTTTTCATTAGTTATATATTGATGTGGAATTATACCCCTCTATTTATGCTTATCTTTCTTATATTTAGACCCGTGAAAAACTGGGCTGGCCTGGCCTGAAACGGTAACCAGGCCAGCCCAGCCCAGCCCAAACCTGAAAGGGCCAAGGGCTGAGCTAGGGCTGGGTTTTTTCCACCGTGGCCTGACACAGCCCAGCTTGATTTCAAGCTTGAACGTAGCCTGAACACGACCAGTCCGAGCCCCTTTTTTCGGTTTGGTTTAAGCTTGAAATAGATCCTAAATATGATTATGTAATTTTAAATATATATATTAATTTTTAAGTTACAAGAATTATTTTGTAATGTATTTTATGTATATAAACATGTGATAATTAAAAAAATATATGTTGTCTTTCTATAAAAGTGAACATTCATTTTTCTTAGTAGACATCTATCTTTGTTTGTGGACGTCCACGTTTGGTTTTTTTGTAATTTTTTAAACATTAATAAATTAATTAAGACTGGCTCAAAATCGAACCTGGCTCGGCTCGATGCCAGTTCAACCCAAAATAGATTAGGACCATAGGCTGTGTGAGGGCCAAGGGACTTTTATTTCTGGCCCAGCCCAATTTCTAGGTTTACTTATATTCCAACACTTAGGTCTGATTTAAAAATATAATTTTGTATTTAAAAGTCACTCTTTTTAAGATTAGTTTCATTTTCCTTTTTGCTTTATGTGGCAATAAACAAACTACTATTTTATGATTTACATATATGAGTGCATACATTCACTCATTTCATTTTCACTAATAATTCGTTATGTTTGGAAGATGTCTAGACCTCCTTGGACTCTCTCGAACAACACTGTATGCCTGCCATTGTGGATAACACCTGCTTTCAGCCTGGCATCTACCATTATTCTTGATATGCTCCTCAAGGATTCTAATAGATATTGTATGACAAAAATATGGAAACAGGGTTGTACTTAATCTTATTATGATATCATGGTCTAATCTACTGGCATTAACTCTCGATGGTTATAAATTCTAAAAGCTCAGATCTTTTTCTGTACAATGAATGTTGACAGATAGCTGAAGATTATTCTCATTGCGAGTTTCTGCTTCGACTTCCTGGATATTGTCCAAGTAAGTAAAATAGCCTTGTTTGTGGCTAAGAATTCTTTCACAAGTTGTGCTCAAAGAACTGCACTTCATTTAATTCTTGATATTGGCATTGACTTTACAGTGCCTGCCTTTCGTGATGTGTTTGATGTGCCTTTGGTTGTGAGAAGACCACATAGATCTCGAATGGAGGTCAGAATCAGATAAGAATGTTTAGTACTGTTTCTTAATTGCAAATTTTTTCCTGATTTTGTATTTTCATGTCCAGGTGAGAAAGGAACTGGGTGTTGGAAATGATGTGAAGTTGCTCATTATTAATTTTGGTGGACAGGTTGGATGTCAAATGCTGTTATTGGTTATATTTTCTTGCAAGCTTCAGCCTTTGTTTCCTAGTTTGTCATGCATAGAATCATTTTCTCGTTAATTTGGTATTATTGTTTTTATCACCTGTTTACTTAAATTGGCAAATTATCATATGAAGTCAACTTTACTTAAGCTAAATGAGGTTCATATTTTTTTTTTCAATAACTATGCTATATTTCCTCTACAGTTCACTGAAAAATAGTTTTTCAGTAATTATTACATTAATTTTTTTAGTAATACTGACATCATGTTTTCAGTAGTCTATGAATGAAAAACAACACAATTTAATGAAAAACTGCATGGGCCTCATAGCTTAAGTTAATGTGGACCTCATTAACTCCATTTAAAAAAAAACATATGAAGTCATCACTACACAAGTTGTGCCTATGCTCATAGTTCTTCTCTTGCAGCCAGCTGGCTGGAAACTAAAGCAAGAGTGGTTACCATCTGGATGGTTATGTTTGGTACGTGCTGTATGCTTTATTCAATGCTTTGCCAGGGATGTATTTCTTCTGCTTGATTATATTGACATTTTTCTGATTTCATGTATATATTACCATTGCATTTATTTATTGGCTTCAAGGTGTGTGGCGCATCAGACACGCAAGAACTTCCACCAAATTTTATAAAGCTTGCAAAAGATGTCTACACACCTGATGTCATTGCAGCTTCTGATTGCATGCTTGGTAATACAACAAAACAAATTTTCAAACTAGCATTACCTTTCTGTATATACATGTGTAGAGATTCATTTGAAAATTCTTCCATCTTTTGTATTTCAGGAAAAATTGGATATGGTACAGTTAGCGAAGCACTGGCATACAAGCTGCCTTTCGTCTTTGTTCGCCGAGATTACTTTAATGAAGAACCATTTTTAAGAAATATGCTTGAGGTTGCATTGGATGCTATATTCGCACTTGACACTGTACGTCCGTACAAATGTTAGAATTTCTCTGAATTTTTCTGGTTGTTCTTTTTTTGTCTTTGACAGTATTACCAAGGTGGTGTTGAGATGATCAGGAGGGATTTACTTACCGGACACTGGACACCTTATCTTGACCGAGCGCTTAGTCTTACTCCGTGTTACAAGGATGGCATCAATGGTGGAAAGGTTGGAAATATTTTGTGGTTTTCCTTCTATATAAAATATCAAATTTAATTTTTTTTCTCTTTTGCTTCATATGACATCCATGGGATCATATGTTTTGTGATGATTGTGAAATTGTAATGCTTGAGCTTGATGGGCAAGCAAGATTGTTACCAGTTTTTTTGAACAAGGCATAAGAGCATTCATTTATTTATAAAGAATCCAAAAAATATGTACAGCCATTAGGCAAGTAGTGTAATGGGAAAGAACTGAAATAATTCTCCCAGGCTTAACCAGAATGTCTACTAATTCTCTCAGGCTTAACCAGAAAGTCTATCCGAGAACCTCAAGAACATCCTCCAATAACATAAAGGATTCATGCAATCATCCACCATTCTAAAATTTGAACCTGGAGCTTGTTGTAATATAGTCTTATTGCTCTGTAGCTAGATGGACCAAATTGCTGCATGAAGGACCATCTTGATGCCCTTTTTCTCCATTTTAGAGTGTGAATTCCTATTTGTCGCTTGGAAAGACGACTACATCTCCTCCAAGTTTTAACATCCACACGATAGCCATAGACATCTGCCCAAATCCATCCAGAAGTAGAACAAAAATGGACAGGATATGAACAAACGACCCTCTCCCTCTGGTGCAGTTCCAGTCCCACTGTTCCATACAAAAAAAATATGCAATTTATATTTCCATCAGAAGCCTAACTGTACCAGTTCCGACGCATCGCCGTATACACTTACCTGTGAACCACCACCCACAGAAAAATCCCAACCTCATGAGGAACTTGTACTTGGCAAATTCATGATTTAAATTGGAATGGGTGAATTTCATACTATATTAGGCTTATGGATTTCACTTCTAGAAATCATGGCGTAAATAATATTTCTACTTAGTTATCTTAGTTTTGTGGATAAGTTAGTCTAGAAGGATCTCTGTCTCTCAAGTTATATTCTGTCATTTGGTAGATGTCTTCTAGATTTGAATATTATCATAGAAAAAAGAGTTATAATATAAATTTATTTTTTAAATTCCTGGCATAGCCTTTGGTTGCTTTCTCTTTAGATATTTGTAGTTGATGTACGATAATTGCTATTGTTTCTTTGTTTTTTCGATTTATGTGAACAGCCTATAAAACTATTGATTCCAATCAATTATGTCCATAAAAACTAGGTATTAGATTCTTTTTGTGTCTTCCATGTGAAGTACTTGTGTTACCAGATAGTGCCGTTATTTACAATCAAGAGCCATTATCTGACTATATGCATTGGTGAATCTATTATGGTCTTATTATGCTTGTGGTCTTATTATGTGAAATCTACTCAAGCTTGTCTTGAATTAATTGTAGCATCTCATTATTTCAAGCATCAAGTTGAAAATACCACTTTTGTGCTGTGGCTAATTTTGGATGTCTTAGCATCTCATTATCACAAATTTCTAGCAGCAAAGTGACCACTTTGTAAATGTTATCGTCAGGTTGCTGCTCACATACTACAAGAAACAGCAATTGGTAAACATTATGCTTCAGATAAGGTAATTTATAATGCCTTCATTTGTAAGTTGTAACTTTATCTGTTTATTATGTTGCATCTACCTTGCAAGCATCCCTACTCTGCTGGTACCTTTTTCTTTTTTTCCATTTTTGACAACTACAAGATTTTATTGATAGAACATAGGAAAGAAGAAAAAGAGAGGGAAGGAACTTAAAAATAGGAAAAGAAAACAAAATCTATTAACACCTGTCTATAGACCATAGACCATAGGCCATTTGGTTTCTGCACTAATTTTTGAAGAATGATAGGATTTATTTGTATAAAAAAAATCAAACAAGCTGTTCAAAGCAGAGAAGAATGTTAAAAAACCCCAATGTGAAGGGCAATTTATCCTATCTCTTTTTAGGAATTCCTTATCCTCTTCAATTGCTAGATGAGCCCAACGTCGAGAGACCAATAGATTATTACAGTATAAACAAACGAACCCATGAACAAGTTACAGTACTTATAGGCATTTAATAAGTACATCTTTAGATTTTGATAATTATTCCATTGAAGAGCCATTTTTCTAAAAGTCCGTCGGTATGATTTCCCAGCAACAACACTAATATAGTGAGAACTACTAAGCTTCTCCTAATAGGGATTGGTATAACCAATTTGATGTTTACCAATAAGCTGACTATTGCTATCTTTCTTTATATAGTTGAGTGGAGCAAGGAGATTGCGTGATGCTATAGTTCTTGGTTATCAGCTACAAAGAGCTCCTGGTAGAGACATGAGCATTCCTGAGTGGTATTCACGTGCTGAAGATGAAGTAGGTCAACGATCTGCATTGCCAAATGCAGAAATGGCAGAGAATGCCATTCTTTCAGATTTGTGGGTTATTCACTGAAAAACTAATGAAATCATGTTTTTATATTGTACATGCTTGTTGATGGATGATATTATTCTTATTTTTCTGTTGCTAGGTGCATTGAGGACTTTGAGATCCTCCATGGGGAGCTCCATGGTTTGTCTGATACTATTTCCTTTTTAAAAAGTTTGTCAAGATTTGACTGTGGACTAGATTCTGGGAAGTCACTTGAGAAGCCCCGAAGGCGGGAGTACATCGCTGCTGCTGGACTCTTTAATTGGGAGGTTATATTTCCTTGACACTTTGTATAACTACTTTTAATATATTTGTGTTTTAGTTGTAGAAGTATTTTTTTGATGAATCTACATTTTTCAACTCAATACATATTACAACAGAAGTCAACATGTATCTATAACGGACTGAATTTGCAAACACTTGTTAATTAATTGTCCAAACAGGGCAACAAGAAAGAAGCATTTGTCACTAAAAAACAAAATTAAAAGTGAAGCACTCATCAGAAGTCCAAAGGAGTTGATTTATGGAGGAGAAAAATACAAAAGTTTAAAATTCAGAATAAATCAAATGGTGCCTAGACCACTTTTAAAACATGTACTTGGACTGAATAATGAAAACATTGTATATATTTTCTAAATTTGATCTAGAGATCATGGAATCAAATGCTGAGTTGCTAACACGTGTCGTTGAAATTCAATCTACCGACAAGACACTGACATGATGTGACATGGAGGTTTTGTGAACAAAGGTGGATTTTCCACTGACACACTGACATTTTGCCAATGCATGCCTTTTTTTAAGTCCGAGTGTCTGACATGTTTTCAACATTGAAAACTTTATAAGGGACTGCTTAACAATGTCTGGATCAGCCTGATTAGGCATATAAACGGCAGCCTAGCCCATTTTTTGGACATACATAACAGGGCTAAGCAATAAAACCTTTTACCACATTCACTGCAGATGCATGTTGTGGTTGCTATTATGTTGTGTCAATAACCATTAGAATATGCTAGTACAAGTGTGCAACCTTCTAGAGGTTTATATGCTAGTTCTTCCAGAAAGCTGTTGGAATGACTTTGCCAACTATTTATCAGTTGAAAACTTGAAATTTGTTTTTCTAATTTGCTTGTCTTTCTTGTAGGAGGATATTTTTGTGGCACGAGCACCAGGAAGGTTGGATGTTATGGGAGGAATTGCAGATTATTCTGGAAGCCTTGTCTTGCAGGTCAATGTCTATGTCTACTTCTACCTTTTTTATTGCATTTTCTACTGTCTTAACAGGCAATTTAAATCTACCATGGGAATGCAGTTGCTAATCACATAATGGGGATTATAGTCGTAGTTATATACAGGTCATCCTGCAGATTCGCCACCTCTATGGGTTACCCAGCATCATTCTTTAAGGAAAAACATATAATTTCAAACGTTCAGTTTTGCTTTTCCTGACTCTCTTCTGTCTGGAGATAATATTCAGTTGGTGGTGGCTAAGTTATATGGGCCTTTGGACTGCAAAGAAGCAATAATTAATTCATTTTAGAATTATAGTGCTGTCAGCATAAGAAAATAAAAAAATAATTCAGCTAATCTTTTTGTGCTTTTCTCTCTGTTGTAGATGCCTATTAAAGAGGCTTGCCATGTTGCTGTTCAGAGGAATCACCCAAGCAAACAAAAGTTGTGGAAACATGCTCAGGCACGACAGAAGGCTAAAGGACTAGGGCAAATTCCAGTACTGCAAATTGTATGTTTTTTATGCTAATGGTGGTTACATCGTATGACATTTAGCAATGGCATTTATTGAGTCAAACAGAATGTTTTATGCCGATAATAATCTTGAACTGTAAAGATTTATTGATATCAAACAGAAGAAATCACTAACTGCCAACTTTTCCATAGGGTTGTCTACATTCATATGATATGTCACAAATCTTGTTGCTTCTTTTACTATTTGTTGATTTTTTTTTTGAAATGGTAAATTGATATGCAAAATATGATCCTATGTAGTTGGGTTTAAATTTGGATTTTCTGTGTTTATGTTGTTTGTCTTCATTTATTAATTGAAAAGATACCCTCCATTTCCTGATTAATGTAATTTCATGCCCTTAATACGGAAATAGCTGACAAGACTCCTACCTTGTAATTTCAATATAATTCTTTCTTTCAATGTCCTATTCTGATCATCTAGATTTAGGACGGTGACACATTCTTTTCCATCTAATTGCCTGCTAAAATTGTAGTAAACATTGCATGATTACTTTTGATAGGGATTAAGGTCTGATTAAAATTGGCTGGTTTTTAGTGTGCCCTGGAATCATTAATATAATCTTATTATGTTTGGAAACCATGTGAGTTCAATCTTTTTGCAATTGTATTTGAAGAGAATGCAAATTTTCCCTGCATTGCTAGCACGTGCAAGGTCCATGCCCATCAGCTAATTCAAGTAAAAAAAATGCACAATTTGTTTAATATCAGGAGCTTTATCTGCATTATCTTCATGAGTTTTATTATTTATTGGAGTGACTCTTCTGTCTCTGATGTGTTAACAATTAAAAAAAGAAGCATATCATAATCACAGCTATAGCTTTTTTACTGAAAGTGCAAAACTAGAGAATATTGATTGAGGAATATGAAATTAGATGAATAAGTAAAATAGAGAACAAATAGTTAAATTAAATCATCTGATCCTTTGGCCATTTATTAATATTTACCTGGTATTATTGTTTCTTCTAGATCTTTTGATAATCTGTCTCTGGTTTTATCAATATATTCTTGTGTAAATCCCTAAAATTTTTCTTGTCACCATTTTCCACCCACCATACCAGGTATCATATGGATCGGAGTTGAGTAATCGTGCTCCAACCTTTGACATGGATCTATCTGATTTAATGGATGGCGAGCAACCAATGTCATATGACAAGGCTTATAAATATTTTGCCCAAGATCCATCTCAGAAGTGAGCAGATCTCCAATTAAATTGTACAACACAATTTCTTAAGATTTTTACTAATTAAATCCCATTTTCAGATGGTCTGCATATATTGCAGGGACAATTCTTGTTCTAATGTCTGAGTTGGGTGCACGCTTCAATGACAGTATTAGCATACTGGTATGATTTTTCTTCATCTAAATATGCTTCTTCTTTTTTTTCCTTTTCTTATCCATGCTTATGCATGTTTTCTTATAGAATGCTGTGTTGGCAACTCTCTACATTGAGTGACAAGTGAATCTTAGTTGAGAACACGAATAACGTAGCTTGGTTCATGATTCTTGTTCTTTCACCTCATCCATCTGTTATAGGGTTGATTCCTCTCTTGAGCTATGTTCAAAAGAAAAAAATAACATTCATGAATAAAGCTGTAAATGTGTTCTAGTTGATGATTTCTTGACTTATAGCAGCTCCACTAAGTTTAAGAAAAAGAGCTTGTAGGTGTTTCTTGACATTTTAGGCAGTTCTCCCATCTAAGTTGAGCCTATATTTCTTTTGTATTTTAACTATTTCCTATCATTTGAAAAGTGAATCATATATAGTTTGAAGATGAAGAATTTTGGTTTGGAATATTTCTGAAAGCATAAATTGATATATATTAGCGTACAATGTTGTTTCTTATGCACTTGTATGTAGTCAAACTATGTACTTTTAGTGAGAGCCAGTTATCAATTTAAAGTGGTTGCTTTATCTTGTAAAATGTTTTGTTGGAATTCCCAAAAGATACAAGTTACAACCACAAATATGTGCTTTGCTTCTATTTATTTAAAGGATGTACTTCATATCTTTGTGCTCAGGTCTCTTCTGCCATTCCAGAAGGCAAAGGTGTATCATCTTCTGCATCAGTGGAGGTTGCCACTATGTCTGCAATTGCTTCTGCACATGGTATTTTCCTTCAGTTCCTTTTTTTGTTATCCATTTCATTAAAATCAAAATACGCTAGAGATATTTTTCGTTGAATGTATGTTAGTTATGAGTTTATCTGTATCATATTGAATAATTTGCATGCTACATTTCATGTCTTATTTATTTGGATTGTCCATGTAAATGCTGGAGAAGATCTAGCTTTTCACTGTAACTTACTTTTACTTTATCTTTAAATAAAATGAAATGCAAATTTTTACAGGTATATTGTAAGACTTGTGTTTGGGGAATTCTTACTCATGATCATGCAATCTTGATGTCTTTGCTGCACCCAGTCAATCTGTGTTTTGCACCATTGTCAAAAGATCACCTACAATATAAAAAGGTCATAACCTAAATATATTGTTGCAGTTAGACTGAGAGGACTCCCAAGCTGGTAGGGGATGTGAATATGTGATGCAAGCTAACCTTCTTCAATTGGTTTCCCCCTCTAATGTCTACTTTCAAACTCATACTTGTGCACTTTCAAAATTGGCAGTCCAAGACCTTCACCATTAAATTAAGCAATGGCTAGTAGCACTAACCATACATAGAGGTTGGAAAATGAAAGAGAACCTTCTTATGATCCCATTATGTATACCAGCTCTTAGGTAATAGGATTTGTAGATAGCAATCTATAATTATCTAATGTTGGTCATTTGTCCTTTGTATCTCCTAGCTCACAATCTGACATATTAGTTCTTCAGCAATCATGGATTGCCTTTGAAGTGGGCTATTTAAATTTTACTATGAAATTCCTTTTGCTTTTCTAATATTTTGTTGATAGTTGATACATTCTATGTGCAGTTGATGCAACTATTTTGATTTATTATTGTCAACATGCAGTCATTCAACACAAACTTCTGCCATGTCTTAAAGCTTTTAAATCTAAGTTTTATGTTTTGTTGGTTCCTACATCTACAGGTCTAAATATTACCCCTAGAGAACTTGCGCTGCTTTGTCAAAAGGCATAAGTTCTCTAAAACTCTCTACAATTGGTTAAAATTATGGATACAATGCATGTGATTCTCATATTTTCAGAAATTTTGACAGGTCGAGAATCATGTAGTTGGAGCTCCTTGTGGTGTGATGGATCAAATGACATCAGCTTGCGGTGAAGCCAATAAACTTCTTGCCATGGTGTGCCAAGTGAGTAACGGTCATAGAAATGTCTTTTGGTGTCTTTTACCTATCCCAGTATAACACCTATTATTACTTATGTGATTTACTATTGTAGCCGGCAGAAGTGAAGGAGCTTGTTTCCATTCCAACTCATATACGGTTTTGGGGCATGGATTCCGGAATAAGGCATAGGTAATGTATACATATATTGAGGTATTAAGTCTTGCACATGTTTACTGGAATCAGCGAGTATTTTGAGTGTTTGTGCATTATATAACTGGGAAACCGGATGCGGTAGTGTTGCCATTCTTAGCTAGCTCACTGGGGTTTTGAACCATAACAAGTCTACAGACTTGGTAAGTTTGGCTTGGCTCCTTGACAATAGGTTTGCATTAGAGGGCCTAAATAAGAATATCTTTGTAATTTCTTAGCTATGTGGTTGGGTTTTTTTCCCCATAAAATACAGAATCTTTAATAACACTAGTGGAGCAAACACATGTAAGACACATTCACAATTCATTTTGATTTAAGAATAACTAAAAATAAAATAGTGATAATATTAAAAATAACTAATTTATTGGTAACTAGCATAAATGTTCTAATTGCATATATACATAATGCTAAAAATAAATATATGAAAATTTATTTTATTAAACTTTAGTTGTTATATATTCCAACAAATTAACTAATAAATTACATTCTAAGGTTGGTAACTTAAAAGGAAACCCAATCATAAATAGTAAGTATTTGTGGTTTGATCTCCAAATAAATGAATTTTTTTTAGCCAATCATTGGTCAAGCCACAGTCAATTAACCTTGTCTGTTTTGACATACTGTTATGAAATGTTACTGTGTGTTTCGTAATTTCTCCATGACAAAAATTGTTGTATTTGACAGAATAAAAGTAAATGAATTGGTAATGGTAATTTTATCTCACAGTTCAATCAAACTATTATAAAAATAAGTTGACATACATTTATTACTAAATAAATTTCAAAGCAAGTCATCATGTCCAATTAGCTTTTGCTTACATGGCATGCTCTTGTTAACTGTCTGGTTTAGCTCTTGCTTAATATAACCTCTTCTGAGCAGTGGTAAGTTCACAAGACCCAATTGACAATTGTAACTTTCAATGTCAAAATGAACAATCAATGTGGTTTTCTGGCAAAGACGTGTCATGCATTCAAACATATGTCCAAAGGGCATTCAATGAGTGCCTAGAAACTAATGCAAGACTCTGTTAGTTGTGGTGAAACATTGAATGAATGTTTTCCTTATAAACACGTGATTCTTGGAAATATATTGAGAAACCTTGTGAACAATCTATCCCTACATCAGAAATTCAAAATGTTGAGACTCAAAACTACCTTTTTTTGTAGGAAAGCATGGATGGCTTTCTAATAAAATTGTGGGCAGAGTTGTATGCTTACATGCTTAAGGAACTCGAGTTGAATTTTTATTTATTACCGATCAAGTAATACCCTCGACAAAATAAAAATGTAATACTTTTGAATGAGATTCAGTCTTATAAATAATGCTTGCTTGGCTTGGTTGATAAGGAGTAGAACCACATAGAGGTGGAAATCGGACAGGCCCAGCCCACAAAACACCAGGCTCGCCCGAGCCTGGACCGGGCTGAGCTGGCCCGGTCCACAAAACACCAGGCCAGTTCGGGCCTGGACCTGGCCGGGCTGCTCGTAGGCTGGTCCAGGTCGGGCTGGGCCTTTTTTTGGAGGTCATGGGCCCGGCACAGCCCATGGCCCTTCTGTGGTTCGGGCTATCGGGCCAGGTCGGGTCGGTCCATTGGGTCCAAATTTTATTTTTAAAATTATTTTTTTATTAATAAAAAAATATTTTAAATACATCATTTTTTTTACATAAAAAAATACAAAAGATATTTACATTATTTTTTTTACATTTTTTATTTTTAAATTTTACATCAATATTTATTCAAATGTGGAGTCTGTTCTGCCTGTTGAAGTTGATGTCGCATCATCGTCTTCTTCTGATTTAGAATTCAAACTCAATCCCTGAAGACGGTCAACCGCATCATACCAATCTTTTAAGCAAACGGAGGCTTCTATAGACTTCTCTGATAATCTACATCTTTTATCATTTAATACTCTTTCTCCTGCAGAAAATGCAGATTCTGACGCCACAGTTGACGTCGAAATCGTTAGTAAATCTTTTGCCATTTTTGATACTATAGGAAACCTAATAGCTGTAGCAGACCACCACTTTAATATATCTAAGTTATCTATTTTTAAATCACTAAAAGCAATTAGGGATTCTAAATAATTATCTAATTCATTATTTGTACTTGATT
>JAMKQA010006971.1:0-15938 GCA_024699735.1 Posidonia australis
GTGGAGTGATTCATCAAATGCTTACATAGTCCATTTGTTAAGTAACTAATGAGGGATCCTTGATGTTTGAGCTGCATGTCTCAGGTTGGAATCTTAGGTCCTCGAGAATGGAGTTATACAACTGGCAATCCCTCAAATGGAAGATTGTTTCTGGTATGTTATTGTCCTGTAATCTCCCATTATATTTTCAATCAACCACCACTATGATCATCAACACATGCAAAGTAAGACCTTCATATAATATACACATATTTTGATCCCCTGAATGAAAAAAAAAAAGTTGTGGAATGCCCACTTAGATTATTTTTCATGTCATGTCTCCAACCGAGTGATGGAAAAAGCTCCACAAACCCAAAGCAAAAATTGCAACTTATAATCACCAAACACCTTAAATTGCCAGCTTGGAGAAGATACTGAATGGATTCCTGCAATCCCAAATTAATTGGTCGAGTGGAGAAGATAGCCATGGAATAATTATAAACAATGCAGCACACAGTAGAACACCGTGGACTAGGCATATTTGATAGGTAAAAAACACGTACCACAACGCCACGCACCTCCGAAAGCAGCTCCATGCAGTCCACGGGGACTAGATTTCTGGATTATTATTATTATCAAAAAGAAAAGATTGCTGGATTACTGATTAATCTAATCACGGAAGAAAACGTTGTCCCGGATGTTGGGAGGAAATCCAACGTGTGGAGCATATTTGTATTAGTTTTTTTTTTTTTGAAAGCCAAACAAGTAACTTTTGATTGTCTAATCCACATCCTAATAGGTTACTTGGGTGGGTGTGCTTCTTAATTTGTAAGCTAAGGAATGAATGCATTGGAAACACCCACATCACAAAACTTTTGGGTTTAATATGTTGGTATACTGGTAGTTGTGGCACGAGGGAAGACACTTCGACAATTTTGATATCTGCATAATCGTTGTTATTTATCAAGTGAGAATTTGTGGCCTGTGAGCAAGACAGCAAGAGTTTACTTAAAATTCGTCGCAATGGGGAATTAAACTGAAAGTTTTTGGGTGCATACATCTGGACTTTTTTACTTACTCCAGTTAGACAAACCACCAATTTAAGAAAGATATACCATTGTAGCCAGTCAAGAAACCAAGCACTTCAGGTCCGATATGTTTGCCAGCCAAAATTTTATTTTAAGTGGGCATGTGTCTCTCTCACTTTCTCTGTCACCCACCATTTCTATCTGCTCAAGGAGCAGCTACCAAACTTATTGACCTTCCACTTGTGACATGGTTTCTGCTTTCCTCGTTCCTCTGCAAAACACCACGCTAGGCTCCTAAATGGCAAGCGGCTTACTGCGCGCTCCGGGATAATTGATTGCCAGCTGCTGTTCTCCCTACTTATGTTTGTGAATTAAAAGGTATTATTTCTTGTTCATGTCGTGTGCATTTAGCATCTTCAAGTTCATCTGTAATTTGTCAACCGTGACATCGGGAATACACACATACATGATTCAGCTCTGCGGTAATTTAAATTAGCACATCCCTGTGAGTTTAGGAGAAGTAAAGCCTTCTCTCTCTGATCTGAATCTCTCTCACGCTCTGGATCTCTGAAAAAGCTTGCATTGTGGGTGAGGGGACCATGTGCATAAAAGCAGCTATCATGCGTGCATCAGCTGCAAGTTGAGTGTCTGGATCCATCCCGTCCCATATCACCAAACAACCCCTTCTTCAACATGCCCATGTGAAGCACCAAAGATAAGATAGCCCAGACTTACCGCTTCATCGATAATAATTTTGATGGTAACACCTCATATAATCCAATCTCACACACATTACACATAAAAGCATTACTAATTTGCATCCCATCTGGTCAGCACCGCTGCTGTAACAAGGCTTGGACAAAAGGAAGCACTAACTAGAAGATAACAATTCTTTTACTTGCTCTGAAAAACAAAAAGAATCTGTTTTTTTCTGCTGGGTTTGTCTCACAAACAAAGGCCATAGAAAAGAAAAAAAGTTGGGTTATATCACAAGAGTGCACTTAACTTAATATTGCTCTCTTGATCACGTCATAATTAAATAACAGAAAATCCACTCATGGTAATGGGTATGGTTCAACTATACTAGACCAGACACCTTTTCCGCAGTCGTTTTCCTGCTTCCCACAACCTAATCGGATCATTATTCGGATTCCAGTACGCCAGTACAAATAATGCGTGCACTTCGTCTCGGTTTTACCTCCCGCCTGGATTTGTTCCTGCTTCCTTGGTTCCTCCTTTGCTCTCGTCTGCTACGGCGGAGAAATCCCAAATCCGAAGGTAAAGAAGAAGAAGAACAAGAAACGCTCCAATTCGACGAGGAAACAAAGGACTGGCGGCAAACGACAGCTCCTCAATCGCACCAAGAGATTCTGCGGCATCCCGAAAACCGACACCGATTCCAGATCTAGAAGCCGTACCGTTTGCGGGCTGGATTGAGTTGAAGCAGAGACGAGATTGCACAGGTACGGATGTCTAATGGCGGAAACTGAAGGAAGCGACGCCAGCACCACCAGGACTTGAGCTCTGGGGTAATGGTGGTGGTGGCGGGAAAGTGAAACCCTAGGGTGGCGCGAAGTACTACAAATCTGGGTGTAGGTGACAGACAGGTGTCGGTTCTCCCGACCGCGTATGTGCTCTGCAACGACCGATCCCTTTCAGTAGCTGGGCCATGACCTATACCTCTACGCCTCACTCTTAAGGGCGCCATTACTACTACAACAGAGAAGCAAGGGACAGAGAGAGAGAGAGAGAGAGGGAGGGAGGAAGGGGGGATCTGAGATCTCAAATCGTCGCGTCCGAAAAGGGAAGGAAAGCCAAAAAAGGACGGTTTTTTTTCCTGGGTGTAGGTTTTTTCTTGGTGTTGGGGTTGGGGGGGTGTGTGTGTTTTTGTGTGCAGAGGAGTAGAGAAGAAGCAGCAGCGTTGGGGTCTCGGGTGTTGTGCCAGCTCGTGCCCGTCGCTCGTGTATGCGTGTGTGTGTGCGCGCGCGCGTGCTCTGTTGCTGCCGCCGCTGCTGCTGGTGGGAGGGCGAGTTGGGTTTTGTGGATCTCGAGGATGTGGGCAACGAGCATCTGGTCCGCGTAGGTTTTGGGGGTGCGGTTGGGAACTAGGGAGGTGTGTTGGGTTGGATTGGGGCTCTGGACAATCGAACACTTCCTTTTTTGCGGTTCCTTTCCTTGAAGATTTTTGTAGTTCTCTGGGCAGTGTGGCCACGCCATTCCTGTGGTGGGTTGGGGGGAAGGAGGCTGGCTTCTTGTTGTGTTGCGGTCGTCTGGGAGGTGGGAGCACGGGGTGCAACGATTTGTCCGTGTTTCTGGTGCCCTCACATGGAAATGCAGGTAGATAGGATTTTTTGTTCTTTTTGCTACTTAAAAATGTCGTCTTCTTTGTTGTTGTTGTTGATATTACTGTACGTCTGTACCATCGCCTTTGGAGATGTTGATGTTGTTTACTTTGGTGTTCTAGGTGCTCGTTTAGTTATGTTTTCTCTACTTTTAGTGTTATTAATGAGAGTTTTGATTTGCAGATTTTCGGTGTTCCTTTTGATTGTAGTCCTGAATTTATTATTTATGTAGTGTAGAAGTTGTTGTCATTTGCATCTCACGCCAACGAGATTTTTTATAATAGAGTATAGCAACGCACGTCCTGCCTTCTTGGTTAAAATTTCCTGCATTGGTTGAGGTTCGGTCTATGGTTTCAATACCACGCAGTTTTCACACTCTTGACTGATGTATGTAGATATCCTGCTTATTTCAGCTTTAGATATTTTGGAGTCTTTACTTTCAATTCGTTTTCTTCGGATCATTGGAATTTTACGTATTTTAAGAAGTTATTTCCGACTGGACATGTGTTAGGTGTTGTCCATTTGTTCTCCATTGTCAATTTGTTCTTACTTGGCTGTAGCTTTTATACAGTCGGTATATGGCGAATATATTTGATTTACTTCGTGAATGTTAGTTTTGTATTACTTTGCAGTTCAAGCTCCGGAGAGTCCACTTTGAGCTGCTCAGCAGTCTTAGCTTACATAAGAGGTTTGATGGTCTTCTCTATCTGTATCCGGGCGGCACTCCAAGGCGAACTTAGCACCATACAGAGTGGAGATTGATGTTGGTTTTGGGTGGAGACTGATGTTGGTTTCTGTTGGCGTTGTTGGGAAACATGCAAAGTCCTCATGAAGTAGGAGAAGTTATTTTCTTCGACTCTCTGGATTATGTTCGGAAATCTTCAGACTCTGCATTATCTGATGACTTGATCGAGAACTCAGAATTCAGATTAGGGAAGCACATGTACGAGATTTGGACAGATGAGCCAAAAAGTATCTCTGAACGGCGGGAGAGGTTTTTGCATGGAATGAGATTGCAGGAAGATTCACCATCTTTATGCTGTAACGAAGAAATAAGGGAAGCCAGTTGTTGCCGGCCAGAAGAGCCTCTGGAGTTGGAGAGAATAACAGAGCATAGTGGTGCTGTATCTGATCGTTTATCTTCTTTTGTCAATGGTTGTGATTGGGATTTGGACTGCTGTATAAAAGATTTAGACAGTGGGAAGAAATTTCTCGTACAAGAACTCGGGCAAGATGGTCCCTCATGTTCCCTTAGAGAAGCTGGCTCAGGTAGGCTACTAACGTTGGATGAATTTGAAAACTCTCTTGGCATTTCTCATTCTATTCTGAGGCTGATGTGCAGAGAGGAGGACATTTCACAGGAAAATGGTGATTGCACTCTTAGTAAGAGTAGACAGAAATCAAGGAGCTGGTGGAGGGGATTTGCAATTAGAAGTGCTACCAAAAATTGCAAAATTCCTGGGACAGTGAGAATGAGAGTACAACACAATAAGAAAAGTTGTATGGAATTCACAGCAGTTTATCTGGGACAGGAAATCCAAGGTCACACAGGCCCCATTTGGACTATGAAATTCAGCCCTGATGGTCGTTACCTAGCTACTGGTGGGGAAGATTGTGTTCTTCGCATTTGGAGTGTTGAGGAAGTTGACAACTCTTGCAAAAGTCTTCCTGCTAATGGCTCTTCCATATGTATGGACAGATTTAAAGCAGACAAATTAGTTGAAAGGCATTTCTCTCGTTCTGCTTCCATTGTCATTCCCAAGAGAATTTTCAAGTTGGCGGATAAGCCTACACATGAATTTCTTGGTCATACAAATGGTATATTGGATCTCGCATGGTCTAAGTCTAACGTAAGTCATCTCTCAGTCACTGTGTCATAGTTTCTACTTGGAAATGAAGAATTATTCAAAAGATTGTGTTGTTCTCTTCTAATTGTTAATTAATTTTTAACCATAATTAATTGGCAACATAGAAAATACTGCTAATATGAATATGAATATGTAGTTTACTTTTTATTTATGTTATTTTATAATGAACATTGAATTTGTTTTTGTTGCAGTGTCTACTTACAGCATCTAAGGACAAAACTGCTAGAATTTGGCAAGTTGGTTGTGATGAGTGCCTACAAGTTTTTCAACATAATAATTATGGTACATACAAGAGCTTCAGTACTTTTATTGCCAAATTTACATTCTTTTTTTTCTTTAGATGTCTTTAGAATGTTAATTTTAAATGAAATTTTCTTGGTAATGCTGCATTCTATGCAAGCATCTCTACTTATGAAGTGTTTGATGTGATGGTTGGCTGTAATGTTGTTCTATAGCACTAGTCCATTCATATGGTAGTTGTATGATTCTGTGGTTTAGCCTTGCAGGCAGAACAATGTTAGCACTCATATATGTTTTTTATGCTGATTTTAAGTAAATGTGAACCCATTTACTAAAATGCTGTATTTGCTTGCACACTTGCATTCATATACAGTTGTTGCTTTGTGTTTGTTGTGGACAGTAACTTGCATTCAGTTTGACCCTTTCGACGATGAGTATTTCATTAGTGGTTCTATAGATGGAAAAGTTCGAATATGGGGGATAAGGGAGAGCCATGTCATTGAGTGGGTTGAAGTTCGGGACATAGTGACTGCCATATCTTACCAACCCAATGGCCAGGTTTTCTTTTGTTTCATCCTCTATTATTCTTCTTGTTATAATCATTATTGTATGGACATGTGGGTTTGGAATATTTTTCTTGCTTAATGTTGCTTAGTGGTTGCCCACTCTTTTAACAGGGCTTCGTGGTTGGTACTATTGGAGGAAGTTGTCGCTTCTACGATTCATCAGGTATATATCCCCTTGCTGGATTGAGGTGTAGTGATCAATCAGCTACACTATTAACACTACCAAGAAATACGGATTCATTGCCTCATAGGATTTTTTTACTATCATTTCCTTGTGTAGCCTTTAGCATGTAATTGGACAAATTCAGTTGGTTTTTTCTTGCAAAATACAAAAACCATCACAAAAAAAGTTTCAGCATTCAGTAACATGGGTGATCTAATTTCCTTCCATTTAATAGGGAATAATCTGCAGTTGGTGAAACAGCTTTTTTTTCAAGGAAAAAAGAAGTCCGCTGGCAAGAGGATTACCGGTTTCCAGGTTAAAAAAATAGCCCTTGTTATGATATACTGTTTGCTATTTACTAATTTCATGATTCTGCAGTTGGTATTCTACCTGGTTTTCAATCACTTGAGTTTTAAAACTGTATTATTCAATGATCTCATGTACAGTTTGTACCTGATGATCCTGGGAAGGTTATGGTAACATCTGCAGACTCCAAAGTTCGAATTGTGGATGGTGTAGACGTCATTCAGAAATACAGAGGTTCTATACAAATTCACCTTTCTTGTCTTTTAGATATCAATTATGATGCATGTAGGTGAAAATATATATGCAGAACATATTTTCCCACCAATCCCTATTGTAGGTTCTTTACCCCTTTTTTTTTGTTTGTAGGGAAGTGAATTGAGTAAGTTCCTATTAGTCCTTCCTACATGGGATCAATTGTAGACACCAGAATGCCATGATGAGTTAGGACTACCAATGTAATGAAATTAAGGCTGTTGCAGTATTATTAGTAGCAGACAGGAAATATGCCATGGCATGGGTAGTAGAACAAAGCTTGCATGGTCAACTGTAGTCACACAATTGATATCATAGCTATATTCCTACCAGGTCAAATGAATGAAAAAGTAACACTCCTTTGAAATTTTGTGTTAAGCTCAGTTTGCATCAATTGCTACCCTGCATGTCTGTTGAGTAGATTTATCAATACTTTGTAGGTTGTTATAAAGAAGGGAAAACAGTTTTTTTAGTGAAAGGGTGGTTCAAGAGACGGATGCTTTTGGCTGAAGTTTTAAGCTATATGACATTTATCAGCTCTAGGAGATTGATTGCCATTTGGCTGCTTTTGCTTTTTGAAGTGTGAGTAATAAGTAAACATCCTCTGTGTTATCATATTAAAAGTTTCAACAACACCACAACTGAAGATGTTCTACACACATCGTCCAATGTTTTCTCTAGCAATTTGATGGGCTATTACTATCTATGGGATATATCATGGTGTTTGGTTTTATAATGTGTCAAATGTTGGTTATGCTTCTTTTGTTCCTTGGTTTTATTGAAAGCTGCGTTTGTCTGGAGCAGATTACTTAATTGTAAATGCTTTTCATGTACAGGTCCAGGGAAATCAAAACGACAACTTTCTGCATCATTTACTGAAGATGGGAGATACATTGTTTCAGTGGGTGACGATTCTCACATCCATGTCTGGAATTATGGTGGATCATGCCGTGCATCTTCCAAGAATTTGAAATCAATTCGTTCTTGTGAACACTTCTTTTCTGAAAGTGTATCTATTGCAGTACCCTGGCCAGGCATAGAACCCATGCTAGGTGGCATAATCAGCATTAAGAACTCCCAAACTCATAAAAAAATGGAGACATCAATTCTCAAGGATCTGGATAGATTGTTAGTGGGTGGCTGTTTCTTCGCAGAAAATCATCCCAGAGTATCTGTTTCAACATGGCCAGAGGAGAAACTTTCTATGTGGTCTGAAACCTCCAAGGACGTGAACCCTAATTCACATCAAAACCAAAATATGCACCATTATGGTCAAGGTGATACTTTATCATCTCCATCCACCTCTTGGAGTCGAGTGATTGTTGCAGCCGGGAGCAATGGGGCCATCAGGACTTTCCACAACTATGGATTGCCTGTAAGGCTGTGAATTAAAATTTTTTATTGAATGGTAATTAGAACCATCTGGGGATTAAACGGGCAAAATATCAGGAAAGAAGTTGACATTTTTGTCTTGAATTCTTCTTTGCATATTCGGAGAAAGTTGATTCATGTGCCCTTTACATTCACTTCTGTCAGCAAGTTAAAAGAAATAGTTATGTCATTCACAAATGTACAGCTCTCAGAGGACACTGATTCCGCTGATTGTGATGGTCTTGGCAGCAGTGGTAGTCTTGCATTCCAATGGTTACCCAGCAGCAGACCGGTATCTCCTTACAAGCTGAAAGAATATCTAAGAAAGAGGGATATCAAAGAAGGAAAATGGAGACACTGTATAAATATTCTTTTTCACCTTTGTAGAGGAAATTTTGTTGTTTAGTCAGGAAGAAAATCAACGTAAAATTACTTTGCCGAGAGACCTCAGGTTGACAAGGCAGGCAGGAACCGAGTGTCTTGTAACGAGAGTATCGATCTTGCCGAGGAAATAGTTCCTCATTTGTTGTGTTTAAAAATTAATCTACATTGTTTATTCATAAGGTATGTTCGGTGATTTTTCTTATCTTGGATACTTTTGTGTTGTGGACCTATTCTACTCCTTACTTATTCTTAAATTAGAATTAAATTTGTATGGTTGGGTGATTTTACTTCAAATTACTCTCTAGTTGATTTAGAAGGAAAGGAATAATAGGATTTTTCGTAACCTTTGTAGATCATATTCACTTATCATTCATGATCTTACTTTGTTAATGCATTTTTTAGTAGAAATTCTTGTTTCAGGCTTCAGAAAGGAAGAATTCCTTCAGATTACTACAGCAATGGTCTCACAGATAGTGGAACAAACTCCTACTCTTCCTTCTTCCTCTAGAAGTAATATGGAGGTTGTGTTTTCAAGTCTGGATTCTGATAATATTCATACTACGACTGAAGAAACTGAGAACTAAAGGGTTCTGATACCTAGAGAGCATTCTAGGTATGATTACTTATCTAAACTCTGTCTCTATTAATGGATTCTAACTTTGATTCAGTCTTATTTAGAACTTTTGATTCTAAATTTTATGTAATACTTATAATATGAAACTTTATTTGGCTTCTAAGGCCTTAATGAGATTTAATATAATCGTTTTCAAAAAAAAAAAAATTAATCTACATATGCCTTTTAGAAAATTGTTGTAGAAAATTGAGTTTTGTGTGGGGGTGCTTATGAATGATGTTTTAGAATTCTTAAGAATAACATTAAAGTTAGAAAAATCTGTAAGACAAATTACTTTTGTTAGGGTTTGAGCATTGTTATTTGCAAACATAATTTTTTTCCCTTTAATTGTAAAATTCTCATGTTGATGTATATAAAGTTGTTTTAACATTTAATTACTTTAATTTTAAATTATTTATCGTAATTAGCACTATAAAGTAGGGGTTTTGTATATTTGTTGACTTGTTAAATTGTCATCCGTTGACTTATCAATTTAATGGATCACGATTTGGGCAACATGTTTTGGATAATCCATTGATCCAAGGTGTATGTGTAAACCTAGCGGATTGGGTAATCTATTATAATCGTAATTCAAGAATGCATTTGTTGTTGTTTTTTTTTTTTTTTTTTTAATATAATATTATATAATACTCAAGTCATTACTTGTTTGTTGTTATTTTTGTTTTTCTTTTACAATTTATTTGTTTTTACATTTTCTTCTTGTTGATAGCTTTCAACTTAACTGTTAATTCTTATAATGTTCTTGATTGTTTCTTATAGTAGTGTAATGCGTCTATAATGTTGATTATTACTAATTATATTGGTGTATGTATTGATTACTATATTATCAACTCTTATGATGTTATTAAGAATCATTAAAATGATTATCTTGAATTAAATTTAATCCATGAGAAGTTCATGAAATGATATAAGTTTAGATTTAATTAAGAAATCACTCGTTAATCCTACTCATCACCAGCTAACTTTATCCATCACTTATGAAATGATATAAGTTTAGATTTAACAATAAAAAAAATAACCTGTTTCACTTGTTAACCTTACCCATCACCAATTATTCTAATGGACGGTGGGTAGGATAGCATGTAGAATTTTTTAAAACAGGTATTCACCAGATCCGTTAATCGTTAAGAAAAGATGGGTTAGGATCAGGATAAACCTTAAATTTGACCCAACCCAATCCGTTTACACTCCTAATTGTAGCTATGGTTCGTAGAATTTGAATGGAAGTGTATTTTACAATAAGTGAGAAAATATTATTATAATTAATAATTTCTACTTTATTAAAGTCTTTAGTAATTAGTCTTGTACCTCGTATCTGCAATTCCAAATGTCTTTTTTTTATTAAAATCTATTTGCAACAAATAACTTTCTGTCCTTTAAAGTAATTTTTCAAAAACTGTTTCATTATAAAAGTCTATGGAATGATTAATTATCATGAATAAAGAGATAATATTTTTGATGTGTAGTCGATTGACTCTATCCTTACGTGTACTAGTAAACTTCTACTCTTATCCTACATCTGAGAAAAACGTCAGACAAAACAAACGTGAGTGACTACTGAAAGGTCACCCAGCACACATCTCACTAAAACTCATACTACTGTGGCATCTCTCCCAAATACCGCACACAATCTCGGACAATACTCTTTTGCCTTACAAGTAACACAGTACTGAAATCATATCTTTGAAAACTATTTTTTTCTTTTCAAACCATTTTCTTTTCTTTGAAAACTACTATTGACTTTCAAAACTATTTTTTGTCTTTTCTTTCAAACTATATGAAAAATTTTCAAATCTTATTACATACTTGAAATGGCCACTCTTGTCAAGTCAAGCATGCAACCACTGGAGAGTACCATACTAACACTGAACCTTTGCGCAATTAAAAACAACAAATCATATCTCAAAAACTGGTACAATCCGTTTTCTTTTTTTAAACACTTTCTTTTACTTTAAAATCTCATGCTTATCTCAAGTATTTTTCTTTTCTTTGGAAAACTCATGTTTTACTGAAATACTTTTCTTATAAAACTCTTTCTAAATAGTATGCCAAAACACATCAATTATGTATAAAAATCTTTTCATATTTGTCTTTACCAAAAACTTCTTTTACTTGATTCAAGGGTCTAGTTTAGCATGTCGAACCAAAACGACAGACCGAAATAAGCCCAGATGTCCAGATCGATCGACCGAACTTTGGAACGGTCGTTCGAGATCTCTTGAAACGGTCCTTCGAAATAGGACTCAGGATTGAATACTGACAGACAAACGGCAAACCGATTTTATTCGGTATACCCGAAATTTCCCTTTTGCTGAAATCTCTTTTCTTTTGAAAACACTTTCTTTTTATTTTAAAACCTTATGCTTTACTCAAGCATTTATTCTCTTTAAAACTTTATGCTTTTCTCAAACATCTGTCTTTTTTTTGAAAATCTCATGTTTTACTAAAACACTTTTCTTTCAAAAATTCAAGCATCTTTCACAACTCTGTGGCACACTTGGAATGGCTACTTTATGACAATCCCAAGTCCAACTCAACACAAACTCTAAAATTCTTTCTCATAAATCTTTATTGTGTGTTCCTATTGGAACCAAAACTCCGAAAAAGTTTATTTAAAGAAAATCTCTTCAAATCATGACTTTTCAAATATTTTCATTCTTTTCTAAAAGTCATGCATTATTCTAATGCATTTCTGAAAAGTAATTCCAGGGACTAGGTTCCAGCCCAAATTCTGCTTTAAAAACTAGCTAAAAACACAACTCTGGTTGGAACTAATCCTAAAACACTAGTCTCAACTCAGTTAGAATCTAGCTAAAAACTCAGAAGCTAACACAACTCGATTCTAAACCAAAACTATCTTTTTGTCAAATCTGAAACTTTTTGAAATCTCTTTTCTAATATCACATTGATCAGGAATGACCTAGCTACAAACGGAAGGAGAGATACCAATCTCAACTTCCTACGCTGCCACGATGAAAATCCCCGTGTTGAGCATGCTACCATCGACCTCGGCCAACAGGCCACACTCTTGGACTCCTCAGGCCCCTCTAAGCTAACAGGCTCTTATTGTTTTCTCTTTGCACCGGGATGTGTTTCCCAACGTCTTTTTCTTTCTTGGTGTTTGAGCTCATGGATTATCTTACCCAGCCCATTCAACACCAAGTCTCTGGGTACCCAGTCTCTTTCACCCAAGTACCAACTTCGGAAAACTCTTTTATGAAAACATGCATTTCTTTTCTGAAATTCTTTTTTAAATCTTTCTGTTACTGAAGTCATTTCTGTAAAACTATTTTTTCCTGAAAGTAACACTTTCTCAAGTTCTTTTCTAAACCAGAATTATTTTGGAAAATCTTTACTTAAATATAGGGAATCTTATTTTAAATCTTGTTCTTTTAAATCCTTTGCTAATCTATACATTTCTTTTCCAAACTTATTTTGAAACTATTTTTGAAAATACTCGAAACCCATTTTTGAAAATACTACTAAAATGCTATGCAAAGGAACACTATACAAATCCTTATCGTTCTTTATCGAAATTCTTTAGAAACCACTATTTAAAGTCATCCATATTCTTTAGGAATCTTTAGAAAACTCTTCTTTAGAAATCTTTAGAAAGCTCTTTGGAAAACTACTTCTCAAAGACACTCTTGTCTTCTTATTATAAAATTTGAAAATCAGTTAAAACTATCAAGCTTAGCTGAAACCTCAATTAAACACTTTCAGGGTATAGACTTATCCTAAAAAACCACACAGAAGCTTATGGTGGTCTTAAGTCCTCAATGATATACAGGACCAAATATCAATTCATCTTGCTAATTCTTTGGGTCATTCCTAAGATCATTCTAATGGTTTTCCTACTTATTCTTATATCCATTTTAATTATCTCTCTAAGATTAATACGTATATACACCCATATATATGTATATGTATTAATCAAATTTTAAAATATTCAACATAGGTTCAGGGTATGGTTCGGCATACCGCTTAAATTTGATGTGCTAAAATTCCTAGATTCGGCGTACCGAAAAATGCGATATGTCGTTTCAAGCGATTTTTGAAAACTGAAATCTGTTCTGAAATAGATCCATCTGTCAGAGTTGGGACCTCTGACAGACCAACTTTTGGTGAACCAAAAATTCCACAAAAAATTTCAAAGCAAGCATTCTAAGTCTACTTTCATTTGAGAGAAGTTTCATTCCAAACTCATAACTCAAGATATAAATGTTTAAAGCCATTAAACTCAATCTAGTATGCTTAATGGGTCATCAATCTTTACACATATGCTGGTATTTCTACAGGCCACGAAAATTAACAAGTAGCCTACTGAATTTAAGATCTTTGAGTCTACTTTATAATGGCTCAAAATATCATTCAATTCTAATACTCATAGCTCAAGTTATAAATGATTGAAGCAAGAATATGCAAATAAACTTAGCAGTGACATTTCTCATGATTTCTTCTAAAATTCATCAAAATCTATTAAAAATCCTAAAACTTCATACCATGCATCCAAATGATGCCCATCCACATATTGTACTAATCATAAACTTAAATGAGGAGGATTAAAGGGATTGGGGCGTGTACCTCTTTTCTTTCTCTATTTCTTCTTCCTTCCTTTCTCTGCATTGTTTCCTTCTTCTCAAGTCTCTTCTCTCTTTTCTTTCTTTCATGGCACGAGTCAACCCATCACTCTCTCTTTGTCTCCTCCTCCTCTATTTTTCTTTAGTGGTTTCTTCTCTCGACTACCCCCTCTCTTTCTCTTCCTCCTCTTCTTCCTCTGGTTCTTCTTCTTTTTCTCTTTCTTTTTTTTCAACGTAGAGGAGCCTTCTACCATGTCCTAAGTCACCATTCAGCATAGGAATTTATTTATTGAATTTTTCATGTGAATTTTGCATAAACACTCCTAGAGGAAGAAATATTTTAAACACCCATAATTCATGAAATAACTTATGAATTAGGACCTCGATGGCATTGTAGTATCTATCGTTAATCCATCTTCGATCCTGTAGTCTCACGGGTCACCACACACCTTAGTTGGTAAACTTCACTAAAAATAACTTAATCATTAATTAATTATCATTAATCGTGACTAAGCGTGAAGATTAAGGTTAGAGATGTTACACTTGATCACTCTTTATTCACGCCTCTTTGCAAGTTAATCGTTTACTTTTGCTGTAATTTCTTCCTCTTCTTCTTTTGAACCAAAAAAATAGTTAATATGTGACTGTACTGAATCATGAGAATTCAACTAGAACTGTACCTACTCATCAGTACCTATATTTGTGCTTGTATCAGAAGAACTACCAATAGAATCTTCCTTAAAAGTTAACATTGTAGACTCATTAAATATGATATTTTTTTAATAATTAATTTGGATGATTTTGGACAAAAATACATTTTATAGATCTAGAATCCAATTTCCCTTGATTTACATATGTATAAGCAAGACAACAGAGAATATTTAAACTAGAATAATCAAGATAGTTGATGAAGGAGAACATTTGATAAAATACGTTATTGTAGTAATTGCTTCCGCCTAGAAAATCTTTTAATAAATTGATATCCAACAAGCAACATGTTCTCTTTAAATGGATTTTGTCCATTTGCTCTGCAACTCCATTCTATTATAGTGTATGTCCCACAGTACAGTGTTTGACGATGTCTTCGTTCTTGCAGAACTCATTAAACTCTAATGAGCACAAATTCAAGCCATTATTAGTTCTTAGCTTCTTTATCTTTCTCTCTATTTACTTCTCAATAAGTGTCTTCCATTGATTGAAGTGCTTAAACACTTTATCTTTGGATTTAATAGTATAAATCTATACATTCATAGAATAGTCATCACTGAAGGTTAAACATATATCTTATACTACCTTTAGATGAGACTTGTAAAGAACCACACAAATTAGAATGAATGTAATCTAATGTGTCATTGGTTTTATACTTTGCTACACCAAAACTGACACATTTGTGCTTGCTAAAAATGCAATACTCATAGAAATCTAATTTACATGCATTCTAAACATTAATAAATCCATTTTTGTTAAGAATGGTCATACCTTTCTCACTCATGTATTCCAATTTAAGGTGCCATAACTTGGTGTGATTTATCTCTGATGACGAAACGATGGTAACTGCTTAGCACCTGTAAGTGTACTTCCCTGCAAGATATAGAGACTTCTCAATTTTGTTAACATGATAAAATAGCCATCCTTAGTGATTGTCAATACTCCATTTTCTACCATGTACTTGTAACATCTTGCTTCTAAAGTTTTTGAGGGAAATAAGATTCTTTATCAGATCTAAAACATGTGAGATATTTGTTTAGTGTCACCTTCATCCTATCATGCATTCTTAGCTCAACTATGCCTCTTCCAATAGCCTTTGATTGTGAATCATTCCCTATTAGTACAACTCCATCTCCAATAGATCTATAAGTAGAGAACTAATTCCTATTAAGAGACATGGCATGCACACATCTCTTAGAAATATTACATTAATTTTGATGATTATTCATTTGTACATATTTTCATAAATATTATAACTTGAAAAAGATTAAGTGTCTTATCAAGAGCAATAGATCGTTCCAGCAAAAATCAGAATATTAATCAAAACTCCGCAAAAATTCAAGCTGAAATCAAAAACGGCATACCGTGGATAGAACGGCATACCGTTTCAGGGAAATTCGGAAGATGCAGCGGCACTCCGAAATAGAAGAGAAAAAGGAAAGAAGGCAAATCAAAAACGGCATACCGTCCCAAAAATCGGCATACCGTTTTTCTCGTGTGTTGCAGATTAAAGAGCT
>JAMKQA010006972.1:0-27247 GCA_024699735.1 Posidonia australis
CCTATGGGGGTCCTTTTATAGGAAACTCTCAAGGGTAACTCATGGGAATGAGGAGAGCCTCGCAGACGAAAAGCTTGGAAGATTCCATGGCATATTCGCTGCTAAAGGTAACAGCCAAGGAAGGTGGAAAGCCAACAGCCCGCAGCCTGCGAAGTGTTGTGCGCCAGGGATGTGCGTTGGCTAGGTGCGCCACCTATGTGTGCTAGGGAAGTGTGCTAGGTTGGTGTGCTAACTAGGTGTACTAGGGAAGTGTGCTAGCTAAGTGTGCTAGGGAAGTGTGCTAGCTATGTGCTCTCCCCTACTGGTCTGGTTTTCAAATTGGACTGCAGGCTTGCTACGGGTTTGGGGATTGGTTCAAGGATCAGCCACATCCAAAGCAACAATTGGAGCCTTATCAATGAGTCACCTCAAAATCGGGGTGTCTACAGTTAATGAAAACATAATAACCAAAATCATCAATCTTAAGGCAAACTAGAAACAAATTGCAAATCTCCCCCATGGTTTAATAAGCTTGCAAGTAAAAAACTTAAAGCATACTTTACATACATCATATAGGACATGCATCTTCTCCTCTCTAGGCTTACCTATACAGCCTACGAAGGACATGTTTCGGTGGTTCATCCTAATGACTTTGGCGTGGGATGAAAAATCGGGCTTGTCCCCCCTTAACTGGGGTCGTGTCGGTGTAAGTAAAGGGCACAGTCTACTGCTTTGGCAGAGGTCAAGGCTCTGAAAGCACCACTCGTTCACTGCCTAAGCTTTGGCTGGGATTTAGAACGGGGACCTTACTATTTCTAAACTTGAGTCAGCGACCTATTCACCTAGTGTGTAAACCCGGAGTTGACAGCTTAATAGAACATCCCTAGTTGGTGAGAGAGTGCATACTAGAAGCATGCATTCGCATTGCATACCACTATAATCATTGCATCTTGCTGATTTTTTTGTTTTTGTGCATAGGATTTCTGATCTGTGAGTTTCCTCAGCCTGAGCTCAAGATCTTTCATTTCACTGACTCTGTTTGCGACCTTATTTTCGATCGCATCTCCTGAGTTATTCGTCAGTTCCGACGATAGCTCGTCCTAGGGTCCGTCCTGTTCTTCCAAGCCGTAGTCCAATCCTCACTCGCTCGCAATCCGCGATGGCCCAGCATGTTGGCGAGTCCCTTTCCCCTGCTGTCCAGGAGGAGGTCCCCGCCTCGGGACACTCTTCCTATGTGTCTGTTCCTGTCATTTCTGCTGCCTCCACTTTTGCCTTAACCTCTGGAGGACCTCCACCACCTCATTTCCGTGTTCCCGTGGCAACTCCGCCTTCGGGATCACCTACCTAGTCTTCTCTTGTAGTCGGGGCCACAACAGTTGAGCCTGTCTCCCCTCAGGGTTATGTTTTTACTAGTCCTCTTCCTACTGTGGCTGTTTCAGTAGTAGCTACCCCCCAGTTTGGACAACTGGGATCTCAGCCTCTTGCTTCTTCCCCTGTCTTGCCTCCTTCCTTCGGAGCCACCAGCGACGATCCAAAATCTAGGATTTAGAGTAATCTCAGGTTCCTTCAATAAAAGTGCATTTTATTTAATTATGTCTTTTATTTCTTCTCCCCCTTCTTTTATTTTATTGTTTTGCGTAATCATGTGTGACTAATCTTCTAGATCTAGGGTAGAGATGAAGTTTATCTAGATTGAGATATGTGATCATGTTTCTTTCTCTTTCGCCTTGTACTTCATGCAATGAATATGTGGGTTGAATGTATATTACATAGATCATTCATAGAATCGATAAACTTTGATAGATTAACATTGATTTCATCTTTTTAATCTATGCTTAGGGAAGATTTAATTGAGGGTTGTGTATATAATCTCAATTCCATCAAATATCATCTGATTTAATTTAGTTTGTGTGTTTTTACTCCTAATCTTGATATGCTATGGTGCATATTTGAGCATATAGTTTATTCTTGTGTGGATAAGAATCATTTAATCAAGTTATTTAGATCAAATAGAGAGGAGGAGAATAAACATGATCATGCATTTTCAATTCTATATAAATGGATTTGGCATCCTAGGTTTTAATTCATTTGATAGCATTTTAATGATCTAGTGTTAGATTTTCCTTTTCATATCAACTTTCTCAACTCCTTGTTTTTAATAACTAACAATAAATCTTTGATTCTTAAACACTTTTCTGTGAGATTTGACCTATATTTGCCACATACTACATAGTATGCCGTACACTTGTGGTAATTAAATAAGACACATCATCTAGGAAAAGTCATGAACAAACATTGTATAGAAAAAAAAAAAAAAAAAGAAATAGGGTTAGATCTTATCTGATCGAGTTGTCCCTAAGGACTTGTCCTAGAGAATATAACGACCCTCAATTGGTACTCAGGGTTTCACGTCTTTCCTCTGATGATAAAATGATCTAGTAGATGAAGAACGTATCGGTTCTCGTCTACACAGTGATCAAACCTTAGTTGCCTCTGATTGTATAGCACATAATCATAGAAAACGAGTCACAGATCTAGGACACAAGGTTGTGAGAGAAGAGATGACAGAAGGGGAAAGTACGAGAGTGTAGAGCAACAATCGCTTGTTGGAGGACGAGTTTTGGGCTAACCCAGTAGTAATTAATTAGGTAAGGCCTTAATTAAACTCAAGTATTCGATGTAATTTTGTGCAAAAAATACCCAAAGACCATGCCCTCAAGTTTGAAAGCATGAAGCCCAAGTCCAACTCAACATGCACTAATGTGTGTGATCATCCATACCTATACTAAATTCTTGTGAACACTTGTTTTAAAACTCTTTGGAAATAGAACCATCCAAGTTTTCGTACTTCTCTAATGTAGAACTAAAGTCCCACAAAGATGTACAAAATTACCGTCTAAAGCATTTCCTTCATAATTTTCTCTTTTTTAGACATACACTTTTAGATTTATCACAAACTATTTAATCCTTATTTTTTAAAAAATGCAATGTAATGGACTTACATGAACAATATTTAACCAAGTGACATGGGTCCAATTAAGCCCCACTTAAACCTTGTTAAATGTTCGACACTTAGCTGAACCTAGAGATCAAGGGTAGGGAACTTGTATTTTGTGGGGAGACAATTGGATTTCCCTTTCTTCAATAGAAATAATATCGTCCATATACAACCATGACAATCTGTTGCAAATACGAGTAAGATCTTTTTAAGTGAGCTGAAGAAGGCCACACTGACATTGTCAGAGCTTGTGATGATATGAATTGGCTTTTCAGTGTTCCAAGCTTGAAGGATGTTGGCTATGGCCCCAGAAAGTTTGTGGGGAATGTCAGAGTAGATACAAAAGAAAAAGATTTAACTCCAATCAACTCCACCTTCAAGGTCGATCGAAGAAACCTCCGCCACATGTTCAGTATCTTCCGATGTTGAGAGGTGGACAAGCAACGCCAAAATCTCATTGTCCTTGCTTCCCATGATGAGTAGGAGAAAGGGTAGGAGTAAAGGTGGGAGGAGGGGGAGGGAAACCTCCAGGAGAGAATCACCTAGTGGAGGAACCCTCAAGGGAAAAAAAAGTATAAGAGTTTGTATTCATCCAAAATCATATGCATGAGCAAGAACATTGCAGCAACAAATTCCAGTAAAATTTCTCATTAAAAACATAACATCCTTATGCTTTAAGGTATAGGAAGGATGTAAACGGAGCAAATACAAAACGAATCTGTTAATATCCGAATTTGAATTTAAAAATTTCCATCGACATCCGAATTCATCTCTGTATTCGAATGAATATTAAATTTATGTATCTAAATTTTTCAAACACATTCAAATTCGAATATTATCCGAATTCAACGAAGAAACCTAAATGCGAATACATCTGTATCTAAAATATCCAAAAAATCTAAAATATAAACATTCTAAACCAGTAAATAATAAACCTAAAATAATAAACCTAAACCTATAAAATAACAATTCAAGTATTCATTGAATATCTCATAAAAAATAAATGTAAACAATACAATAATCAAATATCAACAACAATATTTCAACAAGTGTTAACCATAAATCATAAATCATAATTACAAAATTTCTTCAAACATGAATTAATCATAATCTTAATTCTTCTCCAAAACATAAACAGACCATAAGTTCAAATACAAATAGGCAACAAATGTTCAAGTTATGTCTAAACAAAAATTAATAACATAAGTTCAAATACAAATAAACAACAAAATATTCTAAATTGTGCTAAAAAACATAACAAAAAAACAACAATGTTCTTGTAAATTGTATTGTCCAATCACTTAGGCCTAGAGTTTGTCTCATTCTCATTAATCACACCTACAAAAGGAAAAATAACTTGATTAGTAAATATACATACACCATGCTCAAAGTCAAACAAATGAATAACTTAAATTTAAAAGATACTTAGATACCAATAGCTAATCTCACTCAATAGCAACGATGTCAATGCTATCAATAGCAAAACAAAAGAAATTTATTAGATATAGTGTTTGATTGTATAATAAAAAACAAAATAAAGAAGTATTAACAGGGATTGATTGTATATCCTGAAGTGCCTTTACCTTTATTTGCCTTCACTATTCCACTATCAAATAATGAAATTCTTAATATATTTTTTTATTTGGCAGTGACATTTTTTTTTATTTGGTACTGACTTATGTTCCTGATTGCAATGTTTATAAATCCTTACGAATTTTCAATTGGTAAAAAAAATTTCTAACAATACCATAATGGAATTGGCTGTGCAGGCTGTGGCTTTCCTGTTATTGAAAGAATCATGGGAGCTAGGAAACAATCCAATGGCAAGTAAAGGATCTCCTTTACATGGACCACGAATAAAACTTATAGAGAAGGCTAGTGATATTTTCCGTCAGGCTAAGGAGCATGTTTATGAATCAAACGCTACCAAAGAGCATGCAAAGTTGTTAAAGTAAATTAAATAAGTGAAACAGTGGTTTAGTTTGCTAGTGTCAGCAAAGTCAAGTCTTTCATATTCCAATATCTAGAACATTTTAGGCTAAAATTTTGTGATAAGAGACTTGAACTTAGCAATGACTCTCCAGTTTGTGTTTTTTTGTTATTCAACAACCTATAGGGTGTTTTGTAGTGTCCAAATTTCATTATCTATCATTTCTCACATAAAACTTTTATCCATCGAAATTTGATTGGTTATAAATTTCATGAAAATTATTAAAAGTAGATATGTATCTCCCATCATGAGTGACTAAATCCAACCATAAAAGAAACAAAAATAAATGCAAAAAGTAAGTGGCAAGACATTGTAAGCACAACATCACACACCACATCATTGGTAATCTATTATCCATGTGTTGGAGACCTTATAGGATAATATACATTTAAGAAGTTTTAGATTTAAGGCTTAATCCGAGGAGATTACAAAGTGATTAGCCAAAGCATCCAAGGAATACTTCTACTCCCTTGTAATGTTTGAGACAGTGAGCCTTTCACATCCTCTGATCATAAAAATAACTATCCAATGGAATCCTCTCTCAAGGGGACAGAGAAGTGAATTGAGACATCAATTATTGCACTACTGTAGCTTATGTTAGTTATTTCTGTTAAGGACGATCCAAAGAATAGATTAGTAAACAGGGATTACTGGTTCTAGTCCAACAAATAAATGGAATCAGGTTGATGGTTGATTTTTTTTAGGGGAGCCATGTCCAAAGGATTAATATCGCAAATGTTGTTAGAAAGGTGCATGGTGCATTGTGTACCAGAGCTGTGGATCGTAGGAAGAAGAGAGCTGATGGTCCCTAGTAGTGAAACGTAGTCTTTCTCCTACCTGGCTAATTCCTGAATTACATACATTTTCCTAATTTTAGTATTTTAAGGAAAACACCAATGCAAATAACACGGGTTAAAGGTTCTAAATTTAAAAATCACTTCATGGATATTGATGTACATCATTTAGATTAGATATAAATAGAACTTCAATTCATTTCAAAGTTCTTAATTTATAGATCATTTAAATGACTAGTAGAACCAAGGACAAGGATATTATGCATTTCAAAATCTACTCTCTTTTTTTTTACATTGCTCCTTTTTCTTGGGACAAGGATACATTTGTAGAACCAGGTAACCTTTATTTGGGATGAATGGACAGGATAATGGTCAAACAGAAATCTTTCATGGCCAACAATCGACAAGAAGCCTATTGACAGACTCTCTCACAGCCCTTGGTTTCCCGACCAACATGCATGAAATGGGATCATCCACCAGTATATGAGAGAATCGATCAATTCCAACATACATGACTCACTAGAAATCGCACTACCAATTTAAACATGGATGTTATAAGCACAAAAAAAAACAAAATAAGAAAGGTAAACATCAAACTTTGACCAATGGAGGAGTAGAGGAAAGGACTCACCGAGCTACTAACCGTGGTTAAGCAATGAGCGGCTTTCGTCTGGAGAGCGGAGGAGGAGGTGGGGAAGCTATTGTCGTCCGATGCGAAGTGAGGCTACCTTTGTCGGCAAGGATTGAGGAGGAGGAAGGGAAGCAGCTGCCGCCTCGTCCGACGAGGTGTGGCCAAGTGGAGGAGGAGGAGGAGGAGGAGGTGGAGGAGGTTAGATACTTAGATTAGACGCAAAAAGGAAGGGAGGAGTGGAGTGGAGGAGGAGGAGGGTTTAAGAGGAGGAGGCGGTGGAAGAGGACGTGATGTGGGAGGAGGACGCAGAGTGGCAGAAGAGGAAAGGGCTTGGTGGCTCGTTAGGTTAGGGACTTAGGGTTTTAATTTTTATGTAGATTTTGCAAAGGTAGTATTTAAGATTTTATTTATTAGTTATTAGATACTTATGTTTTAAATTTTACATGTAAATAAATTAATTAGTGTAAAATTAATAAATAAAAGTATTAAATATTTAGATTCAGATATTTGTTCGAATAAATATTTAAGATTTCAAATGCGGATTTCTAACAGATTTTTAGATATTTTCAAATTTCTGACATCCCTAAAATATAGTTTATCGATTGAATTCATATGTTTCTTAGATTGGTCGATTTTTGTTAAAATTTTGATTCTGCTGATAATCTTTTGCATTCATTTCTGCAAGAACTAACTATTTTAGAGGGCAAAAGTCGTCACATTAGAGTAACATATAAGGGACTAAAACAGACGGCACAAATGCTTGTCTACATTAATTTTGTCGGGTGGTCTTCTGTTACGGTCCAACCGTTGGATCCTAGTAGTCATTTCCGTACGATCTAACGTACATTTCCATTGTTTTTAATACACAGTACAACTGTAGTCAGACTACAGCTCCTGAAAATTTTCCTAATCTTACAATAGTCCATACGGCGCATTGTATATCTATCGCACAACACATATATCAATCAAACCATCGATAGGATCTTCTGGCAAATTATGTTGATGATTCGGATAAAATCTTATTCCAGTCATGTGAGAACAAACGTCTCTTACAGGGCTCCGATCCTTAAATCTGCATAGACTTAATATGCCTATGGTCCAATATACACACTATATGCTGCAACCAAGAGCGTAAGATCGACTACTGGACTCCATGGGGTCATTTATTAGCTGCAATTTCCACATTTCAAAGCACTTGATCGTTCTGATTGCCACCAGCAGTTGGTTTCTCTTCCTCTTCACAAGGAAAGTGGGATCTCAGACCAATCCAGCACTGGTAATAGTCCCAATCCAAATGCGGGGATTTAAGAGCCCACGGACAGACACGGGGAATCAGGCAAGATTCAAACATGAAAGCCATGGTCCCAGATATCCTGGAAGGTCCCATATCTTCACCATTTGCAACTGTAGCCTGTTACTGCCAAAAGAAAGATCAGGACACAAGAAGCACTTGCCAATGAGAATACAAATTGAATAGAAGTGAGGATTCTGACCTCAAACGTCTTGGTGTCAGGTCCATGAGGTGTCATGCAACCGTGCAAGCTTGCACCTCCTGGTAGAAAACCATCAGCCTTGGCCTACAGCCAGTTCCACTAATTAACTCAAGCTTAAAGAATTGCTGGGTAGTGAACATACAAATAATTGAAGTTTAAGAAATGGCTTCTATACTTCACTTCCATTTCTAAAGAATGAGTTGTTTGCAAATATGCCATGGCAAACACGTACCTCATATCCACCATATATTAGGCCCATAAACTCACTCATGCAGTTGCGATGGTAATATGGTGGACGGAATGTGTGCTCAGTGACCAGCCACCGTGGTGGGAAAATCACAAAATCAAGTATAGCAACACCTGACTTTTCTGAGGGAGCTGTAAGCACTGCATACAATTTCAGCAACAACTACGAATCAATTATGAATTGTTGAATAGAAAAAGTAAACTCAAGTAAAAAGAGTCACCTTTCTACCTGTGTTGACGGAAGGATCACCATGGTCTATTAGCACAGTGTTGAATGGACAAAACTTGTTCAGATCATACTGTAACAACAGCAAATCTAGTCAGCCTAAGCAGTCACAAATGCCAGGACGTTCATTAATGAGAAAGTTTAAATAAAATCTGTAGTTGAAAATGAAATATATAGCTCCCCAGCAAACATATTATATATACATAAATCCTTACCTGATCAATTACATAGAGAATCCCTTTAGGATCCAATAGTTTAACAAATTTTACGATTAGCTTGTGACCCTTTGCTTTCAAACAAAATTCGTATTAAATATACAAGCAAACCTTCGATTGTGTATGATACTGATTAGAAGATCATGTCTCACCACTCTTTTTGCATTGATGGCACAAACAAAGCCAATTCCATTTGCCTAACTAGACTCACTCATTTGCCTCCCATGAACTACAATGAACAGGCCAATTCATTTTTCTTCAACATGGCCAATTCTCCATGCATCTCAAATAATGCCTAAAATTTCCAGGATAGGTGACATGCTGACACCAGAAAGATTTCTTTTCTAGATGTGTCATGGTCTATTTATGGTGGACAACACCAAATTAAAACCTACCTCTTGCACAAACTAACTTATCTTTCAGCTTGCATGGTAATTTGACTGTTTTTTCTCTCTTATCTGGCATAATGGAGAGATCCTTAGATTGCCAACATTCTCATGATCAACTCCTAAGCCAAAAATCACAAGGCTATGCCAATGGTGAATGCCTCTCAAAATCTGGATAAAGTTGTCCCCAAACAACTTCTGCCCAAAGAGGGAAATGTGTACACATCCCACATAACAACACCTTCTTTCCATCATCCTCCAAGATGTATCTCTTTAAAAGTTAAGTTGAGTTGAGTTTATCATTCAAATTTTAGCCTTTTCGGAAATTAAAATTCATTCGGTCAATCTCCTTGACAATTTCAAGCTCAAGAATTAGTTGTTGATCGCTTCTATTACCTTGTTTAACCTCAACTATTAGGTCAGCTCAATCCTGATCTCATTTTATGCTAAATCCCCATCATTGCAGCAATTTTACCTTTAGAAATTTTCTCTTTTGAACTCAATTCTAGAACCATTTTCTCAATTCCTATCATGCATGAACTCAAACTCTTTTATTTCAAAATTATTTTCATTTGAGAATCTCCTCAATCTATCATCATTAAACAACCGATAAGCACATGGGTTACTTCCATATAATCCCTTTGGTCCACAAGATAATATTGTCTCCACAAAAACAAAATCACCAATAGGATACTAGAGCATCTAAGAAACCAGGGAGGCGATCACGAGGAGATACACCTAGATATTACGGATTGTATGGTAATTATTGCCTGTCCCTCATCCTCATTAATGCTCCCAACTATTCCATGGAATCTCCATCTTACCAATAATCAAAAAACCAAGCAAGTAGGAATCACAAATGCTTTACTGGGAGTGTTGTACCCAATCCTTTCTGACATGAACACAGCTGGGCACCATGGTGTCCTTTTATTTTTGGACAGCATATGGCTAAAATATGGAAGAACACATTGAGGACACTCTTTGAAGTTGAACAAGGCTAAACATGACTTTTTTTCATTTTATCTGGCCTATATGAACATTTATATCCAATTGAAGCATATGATATAAGTAGAGAGTTGTTTGTCCTTTTCTCTTCTTCTCCATTATTATGAATAGAGCAATAACTACAGGTGTTTTACATATGATCTTTGAATAAAGGAAGTTAAAATTGAAACACTTGTGAATTCCTTTGAATGATTTTATTTCATAACATACAATATGACAAGATATATAGTCATGTATATGCATAAACATTGCATCTTCGACTTGTCCATAGTCTAAATTTTTAGAAATTGTTGCCTATGTTAGTGCCTGTGTCTGCGCTCCCTAGCCAACTGATGTCCATCACATCAAATGCAATTCCTACTACAAGCATAATAAAAGTTTTCTACCATGTTCCTTTCTACACATTTCCAATGCTATAAACAAGAGTAATTCCCCCATGTCCATGGGAAGAGAGGGGGCTTGAGCTGGGAATTATAAATAGATTCTAGGTGCAAGTGAGGAAGGCTCTAGACATGCACCACCTTTAGGCCTAAGCAACTCACGAGCACTACCATTTCCCAATAACATTCTTTTTTTGTTGTCTCTATTGTATGCTCATCACAGAAGAGTCTTGGAGGATGACATTATGTGCCAATGATCCATAAAAGTCAAGCTCAAATGGGGTTGAAATTAAGCTCAACTAAGTTGACTAAAACAAGATGAATAAAATTGAAATAATAACTACAGCTTAGTTTTAAGATTGCCACAAAAGACTAGTTGTTTTGTTTGTGGGAGGAGGGGTGGGGGGGAGGTGGCGCGTGTACCTTGTATGGCACATAATTTCCATGCCATGCGACTACATTAAATGGTGAAAATTCTTGTTTTGCAGTAAAAAGTTCACCACCAAACTTTTGCACAATTGTGTACCCAGGATGGTGCTTGTTTTCAAACCAAGCAGTTGGGACCAAAAAATCCCTGGCAGCGGCAAGGCCATTAGCACCTGCATATGTTCTACAATTTGTAAAGACAGTATCTAAACATCTGATCTCATCAAATAGTTTGAAGTTTCTTTACCTATTGGACCAAGATCAGGAAGCTGAAAATGGGTGCCAAAAATTTCAGCAACATAACCCAGTGATGGGCCATCAGGCAGGTCAACTGAGAAACGGAATCCTTGAGGAATAACAACTATTTCATGAGGAACCACTTCTAATATTCCACATTCAGTTGTAACCAACAACCCTGCAGTAGGATATAAGAGATAAACCAGTAAGAGAACAGCAACTTAAAAAATTGACCTCAAAGATTTTGTTGTGCTGAGAACCTATGGCAGTTTATTAGAAGGAAACATGAAATATTGCTCCTATAAGTGGTAGCAGTGATAAATTTCCTATCAAATATGTTAATATTTTCCCTGTACATAGGGATATCACCTACAATTTGCTAGGCAGTGGGAAGATTGAATGATTGTATCCAACTTCCAAGAAAGAAGAATATGCCGAGTGCAAAGTAGCAGACTGCATCAATTAACAAGACATTGGAAAGGAACACTATGAAATAAACAGAAAACTCATAATTACTTACTTCCTTTCTGTGGAACTATCAAGAAATCACCATCAGCATTGCAAAATGCACAGTTTGCCATGGACTTATTGGCAGCATACCTGGAGCATGAAAAAGTGTTTCACATGTGTTAAGTGGGAACATTTGTTAACAGAAATCTTGTGAACTATTTCACAATCATCATTTTATTTTTTCCAAATTTTCTCCAGCAAAGGTCCAATATTGTCTATGAATGAGTAGAATAGAAATTTTTTTATCAGCATAGCTAGCAAAAGCAGGTCAAAGTTAACAAGACCAATAATTAAGAAAAAAATACAAGGCTGTTGCCAAGTTAAATTACATGTGAACGGCATAGCCATTGCGAAGGAAAGAGCTACCCGCTCCACAAACTGTATAGAGCCCATCTATGAAATCCATTGGAGCGTCGGGAATAGCTGCAGGCCTCCAGCGCAACTGAGTGGGTGTTGCTGAGCTGGTAGATTGGTTAAACTCACTTACGAGATACTTGTGAGCAGGATCACGAGGAAAGAATGGCTCGTGAGTAACAGAGGGCATTATCCGATACAGCCAGCTGAAAAAAGGGGGAATCCATAACTCAGTCGACAGATAGCTTCCAAATGCGTCATTTTAACCACCAACAGGAAATGACCAAAACCAAACAGCTAATGTCAAAACGGAGCATTAAATAATGCAATATTTTCCAACGTCAATTCAGATTGTTGCTTCCTCTGGTAACTCCACCAAGAAGCAGTGTTTTTGCATTGTCGTAAAAAAAAAAAAGACCAGATCGGAACAGGAACTATACAGATAATTGAGGTTAGGTATTAGCAGAATATGCACAAAGATCCAATTTTTTGAATTTCACTGAAGCTCGTGTTGATACTTGAGGTCAAATATTCGCAGTATATGCAAAAAGATCCAATTTTTGAACAGAAACTCGAGTTGAATTTCGTAAAAAACAACACAAACAGAGGGGAACAAATAAAAATACAATCTTGAAAAGATTCCCAATTCCGGCGCCCAACTAACCGTACAGCGATAGGAACAGATTCTCACAAAACCTGAAACGATCAGGACACACACACCTCCGCTGATTAAGCTTCCGAGGGGCAGTGAAGGACGTCCCGGAGATCTGCTCTGCGTAGAGTCCATAAGCGCAGGCAAGCGGATTATTCTGCCCCTGGGGCAACGCCCCGGGCCTCGCCTCCGACGAGAAGTGGTTCCCGAACCCGGACATGTACCTGAGCTCCTCCTCCTTCTCCATGGCGGCTCGGAAGCGGAGGAATTGCCGATGTCGCGTGCGCGAGGAAGTTATTGTTCGTCGTTGTCGTCATCTTTGTCCTTTACTTCTTCTTTGGAGCAGGGAAGGTTGGAACAACAACAATAATATCATGGGAATAAATTGACAAGTGGAATAACTTCAGATTACTTCCAATGTAATAACGACAAGTGGAATAAAAAAATGAATGTACCAAGCGTACCTTTAGTTCCGTGAGTTTTTAAGATTTTTTTCCTTCTTTCTGTTAAACAAATATTAATTTCTTTCCACATCATCACTTTTCAAAATAATCCATCCTCAATGATCTACAAATAAATACATCCAAGAGTAATTTTTGAGGACATAATGAAATTTCTTTTCAAAAGAAAAAAAAATGCACAAACACTATGACCTAACTCGTTTATTTAGCAAACAATATTCTATCAATTTAAACCAAGAGTTTATTTAACAAATAGGTTTGGATTTTTTTTCTCATGTTAGAAGTGACACGTAAATCGAGGCCTCTATGTGAACTATTGAAAAAAAACTCACTTGTTATTTTTAGAGCATGTTATTCAAATGATAGAATTACCTTTTGGAAGCGTATCAAAATTACAAATAATGATACACATATTTACAAAACTTGCCATTATCTCTCCAAAAACCCTCAAACCCTTTATAGGCGACAACTAAGAGGTTTTTCTCCCGTATAGACGATGGAAGACTTGAGACAATAGAGATCAGAGAGCTTAAGGACTTCGATAGCAAGAGTACCTAGATCTTAAATAGGGAAGTTTAATTGTAAATGACGAGATCGTACTCGTCGACAAGGTTGAAGAAGTCCTTGTTAAAGATGATAGAGATCAAAATGTCGAAATCCTCCATCAACAATTTACACTAGAGATGCGTAGCCCCTGCATCCCATCCCACTCTACTTACGTAAATCCCTCATCTTCACGGGCAACTCAACCAAATTCAAAACCAAATCTACAAGGAAAAAAAATGTAAACACACACGCACACAAAGAGGTGGAGAATAACTGTCTTGGTACAGTTAATCAGGAGAAGCGGAACTCACATTTCTTTCTTAAGTTTGAATCTCATGAACCATAAAGAGAAAAAAAATATATGTACTGATTTCAAAAAAAAAAGGTGAAGAATTGATGGAAAATGGAAGGATAACAACATGAGAAGGTGAAGTGGTCAGATGATAGAGAAATAAATGGAATGGAAAATAAGGGGTGTTATTGCTAGAGTAAAAAGGTAAATCAATAAGAGAGAAAATGTCAAGAAAATCAAATGGATCAATAGATACAAAATAAAAAAAATCAAACAAACGGATTTATCAAACATAATTTTTCTATTAAAAACCCATTTGTTGTCTAAATTATCCAAAAAAACCAAACAACTAAACAAAATTAACTCTAAAATTTTTGAGAATTTTCATATACCGTCCCAAGTTAAAGGAAAAGTTATTTATTTTCCGTGCTTTCTATTTTTTTCATACTCCTCCACCTCTTTCCACGTTGAACTTCTCGGAAAAAAAAAGTGGTAAAGTGTATTGTTTTCTAATATTTTATGTTTAAAATTAAATTTTAAACATTCCATATTCTTACCTATCTCGTAATCTCCCATACACGGTGATTCATTTCAAATTTGGGCTTTACAGGGACTTCTCCCACTAACTTCAATATTTTTACAAGAAAATTATAATAGGAGAAAGCACAAAAAAAAAAATGACGTGGTTCAGCACTTCCTACTAGTACAGGTCAAATCTGATAGAAATCACCAAACTATTCGAAGATGCCAAGTTTACGTGCATAACGTAATTTTACCAAGGATCTATTTGAAAAAGCTTTTGTGAGATTCTAGGATATTAACATCAAGATTTCGCGATTTTATATATAAAAGAATTAATACAAAATGTTAGAAAGTAGCGTAAAAATATCAAACAAGAATCTAGAACCCAAAATTTGTGATTGAAGACGAAATAGTCTCGATTTTTGTGCTTCTACATAAAATAAATAGTCACGAACTTCTAAGTAGACGTGTAAAATGAGCCAACCTGACTTTGTTTGCTAGCAGGCCAAGACTGGGTCAAGCCTCTATGGTCAGGGCCTTGGCTCAACGATGGCGCTTGACCCTTAAAGGCCTAGACGGCTGGGTTAGGTTGGGTTCTATGTATGTTACAAATTATTAAAAGTAAATACATTTTTAATAGTAATTATTTTTTTTTTTAATTCTAAGATATATCTATTCAATATGTAATTAAATATAAGAAGATGAAATGATGAAATAGTAGAGACAGAATGATAGAACAATTGATCGTAATCGTAGACGTCGAAATGTAATGTAAGTGTAACAGTAAAGAAAAGTTGAAGATGTAATGAATAGAGAAGAGTTGGGAAGTTATAAAAAAAATGAGATAGGATAGGGAAATATTTAGAGAAAAAGAAAAAGAAAAAAAAATTTAAAAATTAAAAAATAAAAAATAATAATAATAAACCCAACTCAGACTAAGCAAAGCTCAAGTGCCCTTGGCCCTTAGCCTAGCCTAACGCGGTTGGGGAAGGTGGGCTAGGTTGGCTTGGTAGGATTGCCAATGGGGTCAGATCGGGTCACCCATAAGCCTTTTGGTTCTTTTTACACCTCTAACTTATGATAGAGTTGTACTTTCTAACATAAAAATTAACATATATAATTCAAAAGATCAAAATAGAGAAGCATAACCAAAGGCAAAAAATGGGATCTGTGTTGTTGTCGTCTGTGTGTCATTTATAGGTAACTTATTTTGTATTTTCAAATTAAAAAAATTCTAAACTTCGTTTTTTTAAATCATGTTCAAGATTTAGACTATTTTCATGATTTTCAAACTTTCCTCTTTTTCATTGTTTTACCAAATCCTTTATTTTTAAGTGGCATAAATTTAATGAAATTTAACATGGCACTTTTACATGAAGGGATTATGATGAATTACAATGAAGTTTTAATTTAATTCATAAATTAAATTTTTAACGAACAGAAAAACAAAAAAATAAAATGCCCACGAGGGACAACCATGCCATACAACCACATAAGGCCCTTTGAATGGATCTTAGTATTCTAATTATAGTTTTGAAAATACTTTTTATTTTATTTTTTCTACATATGCAAAATATTTAAAAACTATAGTTTGAAAAAGTGTTTGGATCAAAATATATATTTTTATCATAAAATACAATTTTTAAGGAGTTGTTGATTTAAAAAATTTACGGTAATTTTAATATTAGTCCAATGCTAAGGGAGTTATCATTTACCACCCCACCCCCACATACCACACAAGTCTCTTAAGAAACCTCATGATTTGCATAGCAACAAGTGCACTGTCCTGTGGTTTTGAGAAGCTAATAAGGAAAGAAGGTACAACGATCAGCATTGGAGTTGATTGGTGCATTGTTCCACTTTCTTGTTCTCCATCTCCGGTCCATCCAGAGCTCTTGTCAGCAGATCACACTGGTATCTCACCACCGTCAACATCCTCCTTTCCCACTCCTCAAAGGTGATGAACTCAGTGAAGACGGTCTCCATGCAAGGCGATCTCCATGGCAAGCTCCACCACCTCCTCCTCATGCTCGGTCGTTGCTCCAAACATCTCCTCATAACTCATCAGGCGACTTAGAGCTCGGACGACCACTCTCCACTTAACCCAGCTCAGCTTCCCCTCAGCAAGTCAAGGAGTAGTGCTACCACCCTAACCTCCACCGCGAGCATGGTGGAGTGCAGGACAGCAATGGTGGGTGTAGGACCCAACGTCAATCTGCCTGACTCAGTTAACAACGATGTAATAGTGACAATGGCAACCATGATGGCTTCCCAAGAAGGAAGAGAGAGAGAGAGAGAGAGAGAGGAGAGAGAGAATAGAGGAACCATGACTCCAAAAAATAGAGATTTGCGAAAAAAAAAAAGGATTAGTTCTATTTTTCTCAAAATTCTGATTAAACCTTAAAATATAATTTTAAATTAAATTTCTATTAATATCTAAATAGTATTAATTAATTTAAAAAAAATATATTTTCTAAAACTACATTATCAATAAAAATTGTAGTTTTACATGGAAACCAAACATGACCTTAGCCTTCATAACGCACCTTCACCTCATTTGTGTGTTTGGTTTTAGCAATTTCAACGAGAATGTCGAAAACAATGAATACAGAGATGAGATGGAAGAGCCTTCAACATCGTCTGTACCTGAAAGGTGGAATTGGAGAAGTAGCGGCCACACCCGTGAAGAATCAAGGCCAACGTGGTAAGATATTCCTCAAGTAGAATAGATTGTTAACACGCATGATGTGACACTCTAATATGCTAGATCATCATCAGCTGTCCTTGCGTGACTCGTGATCATGTTACCAGTATAATCAATGATTTAATTTTGTGCAGGATCACGCTGGGCCTTCGCAGCAGTTGCTGCTGTCGAGGGTTGTAACAAAATCACGACGAGGAAATTGATCTCTTTGTCCGAGAGGTGGAGACGGTGGACGCAACGGTGGGTCGATCGATGTGGCCTTTGATATTATATATAAAGAAAGGTGGCCTCACTGCCGCAGCCTACCACCCTTACAGTGGAATAGATGGATCCTGTAACGTGACAGTAACATCTGCAAAATCAGTGCCTACAACTTGCTATGTTATTGTTATTGCCAATAGCGAAGCAAGCTTGTTAACAGCAGTTTACCAGCAACCTGTGGCTGTTGCAATTGATGCTTATGATTCCTCTTTCGTTTTACTCCAGTGGCATTTACACTGGAGACTCAGGAAATGACATCAACCATGGTGTGACTGGCTACAGCAATTGGGTACGGAAGCCAAGGTGGTGGCAAGTAATGGACATTGAAGAACTTTTTTGTTTCGATTTTGTTGAAAGTCATTTCGTCGTTATACTTCTTATAATGAAAATTACCACTACATACTTAATAACTCAAAAAATTTCTCATTATACACTTCAATTAATTTAAAACAAAATGGCATTAACACTTAACAATAATATCCATTGAAATGACTTCATTGATGATGTAATTTTTGCATAAAATCCCTTCACAAACAATAATCTCCATATATCTAGTAAACCCTCTTCTCCTCCCTCGTCTTCTTCTTCTCCAACAACCATGTCTACAAGAAAAAAAATTGCCAAAAAAAAAACAACCATGTCTACAAGAATCTAACCACAAATTTCAGATTTTCAACTTAAATTTACAAGTGAAGGGTTGTTTCTCCTGATTAACGGTGCACAAGGTAAACATGTGGATTTGCCAGCCTCGATTATCAACAGCATCAAATGCAAAAGAACAGTGGTGAGCGCCAAGGATGTGCAATAGCCTACTCAATTTCACCACCCATCACCCCTTGAATGCAACACATCAACCCGTAAACATTTGCTTGTTGATGCTTCTACACTCACCAACTTTGCCATAGCCTGGGTAGACATGAACAACTTGGGGAATTATAACATGATTATGAACCCACCTCGATTATTACTCCAACCCTCGCTGAGCAATGTGAATAGTACTCCTACTACACACACCACAACAATGTTTCCATGATCAAATAACTCCATGATCAATCACTACAGTAACTACCATCCTGCCACTATAGCTACCCAAGTTTTGATGTCTACTACTATCTCTTCTATGCAGCAAGAACATATAGTTTGAAAAGGAATGGAACCCAACAAGGATTACTAGCTACTTCTTTTTCAGAAGAGAGAAGAGAGAGAGAGAGAGAGAGATTGATAGACACATATAGAGAGAGAGATCGTGATGCTGTTATTGGGGGCAATGCTGGTGAAGGGGCCAAGGTACTACAGTAACATTCACAATTTTGTTTACCTTTATCAATTGACTAGTCTTATTAGTTGTAACCATATCGGCAACAGCCTCGAATGATTTGACGCAAAAGGCCAAAATTCACGAGGGTCGGCAAAGTCACGGCAAAAATAATAAAAATAAAAATACAAATGCAGGAGTCGCCACCTAGTCTATTAAAATGGAAGACGAGGAAAATCATATAAAACATGCAAATCATGTAATGGAAAAGCAGGTCATAAACCAGAAATGGGTAAGGATCCCTGTTACGCACGAGGAAGGTATTAGGCACCCTCGTGCGCCCGATAAATCGGTCTTCTATTGGTTTCTCTTTTACTTATGAAATGTCGACTTTTCAGCCTTTGCTATACGCCCGAGGGCGATATGCCATGCCATGCTTGGTGTCTTATGTTAAATAAGGGTGCACGATGTGTAGGGTGTGTCCTAGTGTTCAAAAGTATCACTCGTATATCGGGTCGAGTGTCGATGTAAAGATATTGCATAAATAAAATCACGGATCTAATATTTTCGAGTGACTTTTCATCCTTACTTTGCTACATGCCAAATACAATCTAATATGCATGGAAAAGGCTAAAAACATAGTTATGCCTTCCTAATATATCAAAGAAGAAAACCATGAAAAAATCCAGAAGCAAATCGAAGTAAAAATCATGCTAGAAAGCTATGCAAAAGCCATTTGAAGAACCTACTGTGTGCTACTGAAAACAGGCTACTGCACTTGTTAGTTGTGCCAGACTGGTGCTCCAGTCTCGTGCGCCACCTAGGTGCTTCTATGTGGGCCAGAAAGATGTGCTGCGGGAAAACAGAAATCCATGCAATGCCAAATCGCATGAGAATGCATTCTGGAAAAGTATGCAATGCAAAAACCTTCGCAAAACTTGGAAAATATGCCTTAAATGTGAAAGAAATGCAAGTGCAATGACTCGTAAACCTTGTGCTCAAGGGCTAGTAGCCTCACACAAAATCCCACCCTATTCATGCTAAAATGTATGCAAGAAGGTTCAGACATGTCTCTGGATCATGGGCTGATGCATAAGGTTCTCCATGTTGGAGTAAGGTGCAACCAGCTTACCAAATTCTAACCAAGGACTGAACATTCACAGGGGGAAAACAACTAGGAGACAATCTTGCTTTAAACCGAAAACATGCATGCAAAACCATGGAATATAAAAGAGCAAGTGGTAAAAGAATCAGGCTCAAAATCCTTCAAAAAACCATGCAAGCAGATATGCAACAGTGAATGTTTTACTCTCTGACCAGTCTAGTGCACCTGAATGGGGCACCAGAGTGGTGCGCTGGAGAGGTGCGCCACTCTGGTGCGTCATAGAGGTGCTCCCCATAAAATCTGGATCAGACTGCAATCTGATCCAGAACCTGACCCAGAATAAAGATGGGTGATTTATGCCAATGCAAGTTGATTCATAGGAGTATTAAAAGCATGATGGGATGCATCTGATCACAGCTACCTATTATCATTTAAAAACATGACTAAATGGATTCATGGCAAGAACACATGCAAAATGCAAAGGATACAAACATGGAACAATTAAACCCAACAGAACATGTAAATGATGATCATACCAAGAATATAATAAGGAAAAGATTGCTCATACAGGCGATATAGTGCAGATTTTTATGCTAGAAATAAAGTAAACATGCTTGCAAAAAAATATGTAGGTGTGCATGGAGAGCATCTAGCAAGGAGGACAAGTAAATTCATCACTAAAAAACCTCATGTAGATACAGAAAAATCAGACTGTATATGGAGCTTCTAGAATGCTATTTCATTGCAAAAGAACAAAAATTTAAAGGAAAAGTGAGAAGGACCTACCTTGTCCAAGATGTTCCTTCAAGAAAGAAAAGAAAGACCCAAGATAATAAGCTCCTTGATGCTTTGGGAGGGCTGAGAATACCTCTGGATGCAAGGCAAAGCTTGAGTGCTCAAGTGAATAGTTGCAGAATTCTGGAGAAGGCTAGTGTAGCTGTGTATGTCTCTATCTTTCATGATGATCAGCCCCTTCAAATGGTTGCTTATGGGGTCTATATATAGGGATTTTTCATGGGTAACTCCTAGGACAACAAGGAGCCTCGTAGATGAAAAGCCTGGAAGATTCCATGGCATATTCGCTAGTAGAGGTAACAGCCATGGGAGGTGGAAAGCCAGCAGCCAGCAGCCTGAGAAATGGCTGGGTGCCTGGTATGTGCGCTAGGTAGGTGTGCTAGCTAGATGTGCTAGGTAGGTGTGCTAGCTAGTTGTGCTAGGTAGGTGTGCTAGCTAGGCGTGCTAGGTAGGTGTGCTTGCTAGGTGCTCTCCCCTACCTATCTGGATTTCTAACAGGCTGCAGGCCTGCTATAGGTTTTGGTTGGTTTAGCTAATAGGATTCAAGGGTCAGCTACATCCAATGCAACGTCCGGGAAGCTCATCTATGAGTCACCTCAAAATCGGGGTGTCTACATTAGTTGAATTGAAGGAGTGTGTTTCTAGCATGGGTAAAGGATGCATAATGGAGGCATGTTTTGCCAATGCATAATTAGGCGCATATTTGGGGCACGATACTCTGTGCTAGAGTGCAGTGAGTTGTTAGTTTGCCAGTTGAGTTTGTTTATTCTACTTTAATGATGTTAGTTGGATAATTAGTTGCATGTTTTACAAAATTAAATTTAGTGTTTGCAAGCTTTAGATCATGGAAGTTGTGTTCTTAGTGAACACTGTTCATAAAGAATGTGTTCTAAATTTTTGAGTTGATATCTTAAGTTTCAGATATTAGATTTTGGTATTTTAGTAGGCGTTGAAAAGATAATTCCAAGATCTATCTTTTCAATGGTGTATGTCACGTATTTTTGTTGTACCATTTTAAATGATAAATCGGGTAAAATCAATTGCAAATTTGATGTTTTGGGTCCAATCTTTGTAGTTTTGACCTTGCCACCTTTATTTAGTTATATTTTGCTATTTTGATATCAGATTTTGGTATTTTAATAGATGTTAGAAAGATAATTTCAAGATCTTTAAAATGGTGTATGTTTTTGCAAAAAAAAGAAAGATAATTTCAAGTTCTTTAAAATGGTGTATGGCTTGGATTTTTGATGCATAGTTTTGGGCTCCAAATTTATTGATTTAAGTAGTAGTTTTCTTGTGGCCTATTTTAGATTGGTTTTGCAACCAATGATTGGTATAAGTTTAAAATATTTTCAAAATAGTATGATAAAAATGATGAGAATGCTTTGAAAAGGTTTTACCATTGATTTGTTTGGTAAACCAAAAAATCAGAGGATCGTATTGCCAAGACCAGGGGATATAATGATACTTTTAGGTGGTCGAGTATGAAGCCAAGGTGAAGGTTTTGAGACGAAAAAGTTGTAAGTAAATGTCATTGGATTCTGGGAATACGATACTCTTGGATTGTCATTTATGAGATCGAGGCTAAAATCTGCTAGTTGAGGGGTTAGTTGGACCTGGAGGTATGATACTCTGGTTGCTTCAGATATTGAGACTTGGAGGTGCTGGCTGGGCCCAGAGGTAGGATCCTTTAGTTGCTCTGGACATTGAGACTAGGATGCCAAGAGAGCAGACTCTGTGTAGTTTCGTTAGTGTGGGTAGATACATGTCCCTTGTTTCTAGTAACGTTCTAAGAGATGATAGCTTTCCTATATGTGATTAGCGTTTTTAGAGTCCTTCAAAGAAGTTGGACTTTAGGATGGATAGACTCCTCACAAGATAGCTTGTTCGTGGCAGTAAAGTACACTTCGATGGCTGCTTATGGCTAAAGTTGGTTGCTTAATGTGACCATGTTGGTGGAACCACCTGACTCCTCGTACGTGGAAGCACACGAAGAATCCCGATACGGTTACAACAAAGATGGTGAATCTGATGAAGGATACTCGACTCGAAAACATCAAAGAAAGATGATGAAAGGGATAAGGAAAAGGAGTTGCCACCTAGTCTTTTAATGAAAAGGGGAGGAAAATTGAAATGCACAAAATTACGAAAAAATGATGCAAATAAGTGCAAATGAATGAATGCACATGTGCTCCGTGCCTAATGAATGCAACACTTAACTACTGTGGGCTAGAGAAAAGTTAAGGATTCCTGTTACGCATGTGAAAGGTGTTAGGCACCCCCACACGCCGGAGAAATCGGTCTTTCAAGGTTAACCGCTTGCTCTTGAACTAAGTGTGTGCATGCCTATCTACCTCTAACGCATACACCTAATATGAATGCGAGAACTCGACATGAAAACTCCGCGAAAAAATGAATAAAGGAAAAAGGTAAGGAAAACAATTCGAGGGTCAATGTCGGCATTGAGAATGCCACTTAATGTACGCCCCAAGGCGATGGAGAAAATCAAGTAAACCAGAGACATCCAGAGATAAAACTGGTGCAAAACAGTAGAAAACTTCAAATGCTCGTAAAAGTTAAAAAGGAAACAATGCTCATTGGGTCGATGTAGACATTTACATGCTAATTAATGTTTGTCCTTAGACGATATGAAAACCAATACAGAATAAAATTGTAAAGTTAGATTAAAGTCATGAAATGCGGCGTAGAAAGAAAATTCAATTAGATGTGACAATGTGTGATATGCTTGAGAATACGTATGTAAGTATGCATGAAAACATACGTGTGTGTGTGTGTATCTATATATATATATAGATATATATATATATATATAGATATATATATATATATATAGATATATATATATATATATATATATATATATATATAGTCATTATCAGATGAGGCCAGGCCTCACTTTTGTATATGAGGCCCATAATCCTAACCGTTGATCTTAAATGAGATGTTTAGATCTTAACCGTTGAAAAAATTTCATTGGAAAGCAACAAAGATATGTTATCAAGCTGGAACAATTTCCAAAAAACATCGTAAAGTGTTACGCATTGATTTTGTTCATACAAAATGAAAAAAAAGTAATTGTGTTGTCGGTATTTCTTCTTACGTTCTATCATCACAACAAGACTTACATTTCAAACACTAAAAGGTGAAAAGGAATTGCTCCAATACCACTTCTTCATCTTCCACAGAGAGAGAGAGAGAGAGGAGACTACCACTTCAACTACTTTTACGAAGAGAGAGAGGGGGGGCGAGGAGTGATCGAGATGAGCTCAGTGATGATGGAGAATCTCCCTTCGCCTTTTTTGCTACGCATCCTCCTTCTACCACCGCCAAACAGCATAGGCCTTCGGTCTCACCAGCAGTCACGACAATGACTAGGAATGCGTCACCAGGAGACTACAGGAAGGATCGAGAGGAGTGGAGTGACTCCGCCATTGGTTGCTTACTCGATGCCTACACTGACAAGTACGTCCAGCTCAACCGAGGGAATTTGAGAGGCAGAGATTGGGAGGAAGTGGCCACCGTCGTCAGCGACCATTGTGACAAGCAGAAATCTTGTAAAAGCATCGAGCAGTGTGAGAACAAGGTCGATAACCTTAAGAAACGATACAAGGCCGAGCGCCACCGCCTCACTAGTGGTGCTCTCTCTACAACTCACTGGCCCTGGTTCAAGAAGATGGAGTAGATTGTTGGCTCCTCCTCTGCTGCCTCTTCTCCTCTTCACAAGCCTGTTTCCGATGACGATAAGTCTGCTGCTACTGCTTCTGCACTTGTTGCTGCACCTGGACCTGTCAACAGGCAAGCCAAGAGGTGCTTTCGTTTCTTCTTTTCTTGGTTTACTTGTGCGTTGCTTGATTTCACTAAGCCGTTTGTTTTTCATTGACGAACTTCATATACTGTCCAACTATTTAACTATTTATATTTCTTTACAAAACTGAGATCTATTTAAAGCTCTTCATATATTGCTTAGGATCCATGGTAAAGCTCCTCATATATGCCATGATATCATCTAGTAGTACGAAGGGCGATGAAGTAATAGAGCAAGAAGCTGCATGCTATTCTCAATTCTTTTCGAAGAACAGAAGATGTCGTGTTTGCCTTACAAATTCATAGATAACGATAACTTTTTCCATTTCTCCAGTGAACTTATCACCGAAAAAATGACTGAAAGAAGCCAACAGACGAATCATTAAGACACCACATTTGACTGTCTTTCTTTGATATGTCACTCTCGTATGTTATGTACTTTCTTCACGTTATTGTATTGGATTTTTAAGTCATTTTTCTATTTTCACAAATTTTCGTGTTGATGGATTCCAAGGTTCTAGTGATTTAAATCTACAATTTTCATTCAGAAAGAAATTTATTTCTTGGAAGTTTCTATGCCGTTATACTTGTATAGTTCTTAGACTTTTTCTGTTGATTTTTATGGATGCACTTCCAATACCATGTACACACACCTAGCTTTGTAATTGGCACAGTTCATTTCTTTCAAATACCGATCCTCGAAGATCGGCCTACAACAACACTTGGACATCTTTTGAAAAAAAAACTTCATGATTGTTTAGGAATAATCTCAAAATGCACTATAATGTAATGTTTTGTGGTTTTGCCTTTTATCATGGGAATTTTTAAAATACATGTGCAGATATATGGGTTCTACTCCTAGTCCTGTAAATTTAGATGAAAAGGCTCAACTAAGATGTGCCATCAATTACTGTAACCATGCCAGCGACAGCCTCGGGCTTGGCACGAAAGGCTAAATACACGAGAATCAGCAAAGTCATGGCAAAAACAATAAAAATGCAGGAGTCGCCACCTAGTCTATTAAAATGGAAGACAAGGAAAACCATAAAAGAATCATTCAAATCACGCATATAAAAACCAATGGAAAAGGTCTTTGTAAGCTAGAAATAGGTAAGGATCCCTGTTACGCACGAGGAAGGTATTAGGCACCCTCGTGTGCCCGATAAATCGGTCTTTTATAGGTTTCTCATTTGCTTAGGAAATGTCGACTTTTCAGCCTTTACTATACGCCCGAGGGCGATATGCCATGCCATGCTAAGTGAGTGGTTTCTTATGCTAAATAAGGGTGCAGGGAGTGTAGGGGTGTGTCCTAATGCTCAAAAATATCGCTCACATATCGGGTCAAGTGTCGATGCAAAGATATTGCATAAATAAGATCAAGGATCTAAGTATTTTGAGCGATTTTTCATCCTTGCTTTACTACATGCAATGTATGATCTAATATGCAAGAAAGGTTTGAAAACAGAATTGGGTCTTCCTGGTATATCAAGGAAGAAAACCAGAGAAAATTAAAAGCAGATTGAAGCAAGCAATCATGCTAAAAACCATGCGAAAACCTACTGTGTGCTACTGAAAACAGGCTGATGCGCCTGTTAGGTGCGCCAGACTGGTGCTCCAGTCCGGTGCGCCACCTAGGTGCTCCAGTCCGGTGCGCCACCTAGGTGCTCCTATGTGGGCTAGAAAGATGCACTAAGGAAAATACCAGAAAGCCACGCAGTGCAATGTCATATAGAGGCGTTCCAGAAAGTTATGCAATGTAAAGTCCTTGTAAAAAAAATGGAAAATATCCTTTAAAAATGAAAGACATGCAAGTATGAGAAGCTCATGGATCCTGTGCTCAAGGACTAGTAGTCTCACACAAGGCCACATCCTACTCATGCTGAATGAAAACAAGGTTCAGCCATGTCACAGGGTCATGGGCTGATGTAGAGAATCTCCATAGAGGAGCAAAGTGCAATCAGCCTACCAGATGTTGAACCATGGACTGAAGATACAGAGTGTACAATGACTTAGAAAACAATATCAGTTGAAGCTGAAATCATGCATGCAAAATCATAAAATATCAGAGAATCATTGCCAAAAGAATCAGACTCAAAATCATTTGGGAAAACATGCAGATGAGGATGCAAAAGTGGGTGATTTGCTCTTTGACCAGTCTAGTGCACCAGAATGGCGCGCTAGAGTGGTGCTCTGGTGATATGTGCCTCTCTGGTGCGCCAGATTGGTGCTCCTTAGAAAATCTGAATCAGACTGCTGTCTGATCCAGAATCTGGTCCATATTCAAGGATAAGTGATTTCTCTTAACCCAAATTTGTTTATACAGATGGCAAGAGATTAAAGAAAACATGAAGAAATGCTAACAAGTGAATGTCTTTTATCATTAGTTTTTAATCATGGCAAATCATGGGTTCGTGGTTGAAGATACTTGCATGAGATTCTAAAGCATAAGGAATGAGTGCGTGAGCTTGGCCATTATATGCATATGATGGATACCTGAAGAACATATCTACTGCACAATTCCTAATATATACGTGCATGAATCATGGTTCTTTGTGTAAAGAAATAGAAAAGGAAAACTACTCATAGGAATAACAAGGTGCAGATTTTTATCTTAAAGGTTTACATGTAGAGTATCTCGCATAGGAAACAAACAATCTTATCATAGGACTCACATGTAAATAGCAAAAAATCAGATTATATATGAAGTCTAAGGCATGCTTTATCCAATGCAAGAACTAAAATTTAAAAATGAAAATATGAAGAGAGGAACCTACCTTGTCCAAGGTGTTTCTTCTTAGAGAACCCAAGATAATATGATCCTTGTTGCTTTGGAAGGGCTGAAGATGCTTTGGAATGCAAGAGAATACTCCAGAAAACGAGAATAGGTTGCTGGAAAGAGTATATGGCTTGCTCAAGATGCTCTCTTAGATCAAGATTGTTGAATCAAGGTTTTCTAACC
>JAMKQA010006973.1:0-15131 GCA_024699735.1 Posidonia australis
AAAAAAATGGAGTGAAGTATATATTCAATCCGCAATAGTGGTGTAAATACTACGATAGTGAAAATCTAATTGGTAGAAAAATAAATTCAATTATAAACAATGTATATTTTTAAGAGAATTGTCGAAAGATAGTAAATATTATAAAACCAATTTCAAAGTCCTTCGGTTAGTGGATGGTGATAAGAAACTTACCATGAACTTCTTATACGAGACTATGTAGTTGATGAAAGATATTGTGCTTAATACAACATATGAAACATCTAGGACATATTTTAAAATTATAAACGAAAGATAGTTTAACATGTTTCTTTATCTTTTGTACGAAGTTGGTAAACATTTTAAGAAGTAAATTCATATTTTTCATCATTATGTTCAATTTTTTACATAATTGTTTGTTGAATGAGTTATTTTGTCAATGTAACAAGTTATTTGAATCCATAATTGCAGAACAACCATCAACACGGTAGCTGTATAGATTTACCAACATCTATTAAAGATGTAATAAAAAAATTAGAGCATAATACCAATACTTAAGTACAAGTTCTCAAAGAAATAAAGTACTTCAAAAACAAACTTCTATCATTTCAAGAGCCTCCTTACATGATACGTTCTCGTGACACAATGATACTAAATAATGTCTTTAATATTACTTCTTTTATTTCGTAACATTGCTCTATAATATATGTAATAACTAAATATTACCTAACTAAATATCATTTTGGTAGATACTGAATGAAACTGATGGTTCAAATATGAGAAATATTGTTATAAATGTTTTATCATAAATAACAACAACACCAAGTTGTGAATGACATTTGAGCACATACAAGGAGAAGAAACATATCAAAAAGAGAGAAATAAATACCATTTGGACATCATAATAGATCTTAAATATATTTCTAATAAAGATGAAGAGATGATTTTATATTTTAATGGTTACAAGAAAAGAGAACAAATTCTAAACAAAGAAGAAGGTAGGCCATGTTCTAAAATTGCTTGTGAAATATACATTGATGTAGAAGAATATATGAGTTCATCAATACACTCTTGTGATAGTTACACAGATGATGATGCCACACAACCACTAAACAACGATGATAGTGGCATTGGAGATGTATCTCTAAAAGCCATAAGGAGAGAGAGAGAGACTCAAAGGCCATTTAACCTATTTACAGTGAAGGATGTCTTGACACATGCCACATAAGACAAGGATCAAAGAACCCGACCAAAAATTCATTATCTACAAAGAACACATCATGGTCAATGAGATCAAGACTATTGATGCAATTATACAAACGTATCTTTAGTAGACTCACTTGACAATTTGAGTATTCATGATTCTAGATATCCATATGATTATAACTCTTACGAATGTAGTTTTGTTCGACAAATAAAATATAATACTAAAAGTGAATGAATTAGAACTATATCTTTTTATGCTCCCAACGAATAAAATGGATGTGAACTCATTCTTTAATTATGCACCTCCTCCAACGTAATATGAAACATAATATGACAAGCAACAACCTGAATGTCCTCCAAATCAATATTACATTCCTCAACAACCTCAAAAAATTCCTCAACCAATATTTATTCCACAAATACAACTATTAATGTCACAGTATCACTACTATATTACATAATGCCAAACATATTACAGTCATACGTCTTACAATTACATATTATGAAAAGAATTTCAAATTCAACAGTAAATTCATTACGACCACAACATGACTGAGCAACAATAAGAAGATTTTGATGAATCAAGACATTCTTTCTAGTATTAAATATATATAAGATAACTTTTATGAGTATTTCTATTTTTAAACAATTATTAAGCATTTTTATGCATTGTTTATACTTCAAGATATTTATATTAAGTCCACTCAATATATTTTAATGTAATACATGTTTAAGAAGTTAATCTAGATAATCTTAGATGTAGATTATTACCTACTTTAGCTTATCTTAGAATTTAAAATCAAAATTCAAGTTTTTTTGACTATTTTCATAGACTTTGATAAATTACTGCATTTCCACCGATGTCGGACACATTTCTAATTTTTGTCGGAACAAATTTCAATATAAAACTGACATTTAAAACTATAGGTAAATGACATCATGTATGGCATTACGCTAAAAAATTTATTGGGAAAAAGAAATCTAAGAGCTTTTGTATCTCACACAAATGTTGCTTTCTATAGTTTTATTCCGTCCATATATAAGTTCTAGAGGATGGAATTACAGGAAAAACTGAAAAGATCAGCCTCAAATGATCTTCTCACACATTAAAGAGAAAAAAAACAATAGATGATATATTACATTAATAGTTATCTCCTACATATATAAGAAAGTACAAAGATAAATGTATAACACAAATATTCATATGAAGATTCATTTATTCTAACACTTCTCAAATCAGAACATAAATATCTAAAATACCTAGTTGACTTAAAAGTCCCTAGAGATAAATCCTTAGTGAAAATATCAACGAGTTAATCAGATGATGATATATAAGGAATAGAGATAATCCCACTCATTAGTGCATTTCTAACATAGTAATTGTCCACCTCAATATGCTTTGTTCGCTCTTAGAAGGCAGAATTATTAACAATAAATATGACAATTTGGTTGTCACAATGCATAAGCATAAAAAATTACACAGTGAAATCTAACTCAGTCAACAGATATTTAAATCATATCATCTCACATGTCGTTTGTGCTATAGACTTACATTCAACTTCTGCACTTAATCGAGACATCACATTCTGTTTCTTGCTTTTCTAAGCGATAAGGTTCCCATCAATGTAGGTACAGTAACCAGAAGTGGATTTCAAGTCCCCTTTATCACCAACATAGCTCAAATTCGAATAAGTCCCAACGCAAAGGTGTCCATATCTAAGGTAAACTAGGTCTTTACCTAGTGCATTCTTTACATAAGGCAGTATATGCAAAGCCCCTTTCCAATGAACCTTTCTTGGTTCATGTATAAACTATATGAATGAGTAACGATTACGTAGATAAGCTTCTTGATCATTCATCGGTACCACCTTACATCCTTAAATAGCTCAAAAATGCTATCCTAACTTTGGTTAACTAGAGTGCTCTCGAACTTACAACTTAAAAGTACAACTTAGAAGTCCGAACTCTTGGAGTATGTCAAAGGCATACCTTCTGTTAGACAAAATCATTTTATCTCAGTTATAAGTAATTTCTATTCCAGCGAAGTATTAAGGTCTTCTCATATCTTTAGTGTAACGTTCACACACGTACGAAGTAGCGAAAACAATTACAAAGGTTCTATGAATGTACGAACAAAACAAACAAATAAAAGAAAACAATTAAAGTACTAATATATTTATTACATCTCTTAAATCTGTCTATTACATTTCTATTACATGACTTGGAATATGACATAAAGCTAACACAGTATTCTTCTAAGTCCCATGTGTATTTGATTTAGTTATACTATTCACCATGCAAATTCAAACTAAAGTAACTCTATGATCCATGATTACTTGCAGTAAACAACAACACAGTATAAGTTTATAAAAAACTCAGTAGCATATATGATCCTTGTAATGTTGGCCTCGATGCAATGATCATGAATGGAGGCGTTAGTTGAGACACCAACAGTAGCTGGAACGACGACGAAAGTCGAGGCATTAACGTCGACGAATAGAGAAAATGACGGTTAGGAACGAATGTCTTGATACATATAAATAAGAAGCTCAATTCCCTGATGACAGCATCATCAGAGTTGAAGAGAGGGAGGAGAGTGAACACCGTGTGAGAAGGAGCGGAGGTTACCGAAGATTGTGGTTGACAGAGTGAGAGGAGGAAATGACTCTATCGATCATGTGTTGCTGGAGGAGCTAACCGACGAGGAGAAGCAACCTTTAGAGAAAGTATATGTGTGTAGATGAGGTTTTCGTTGTGTTTCTCTTTTGAGTTCCATGGATTATATGGTTGCAGACGGGAGGAAGAAGAAGATGAATAGTGCATTAGTATTTTTTTGATTGTTTGGTTGAGGGGAAGGAAAAAAATAAATGAATAGTGTTTTATAGCATGACTGGAGTAGTTTGGTTATTTTGCGATTTCCTCCTTATGTTATTGGATTATTATAAGAAAGATGGATTTCATGATTTACACTTCCATTATTTTACATATACAACCATGATCTTTTGTTATTCGCAGAATAACTTAGGATTTTGAATTCGTTTATCTTGGTACTTTTCCTCAAATTGTATATAAGTTCTTGAGTTATGTAAAATCATGTCCAAAATCTTGTAGAACGAAAACTGAGGATAAAAATGATGGAAATTTTGTAGATTATGATTTAAACCATGTATATTCACAATTGAATTCTCAGAAAGTCCTTATATTGTATGTCTTATGCCATACTTTTCTGTCATGTTATCTTAATTACATTTAGGTTCTAGATAGAGTCGTAATGTTTCTAAAATAATTATCAATTACAATGTAATTAAGATTTTGTAATTACATTATGAACTGAGATTTAAGAGAAAATTACATAAAAATCCTTGTACCGTTTATTATTATACAACTAAAGTAAATTTTACAATCAAACCCTTTCATTCTTAAAGAATTAAAGATCAATCTATTTAGATGGAAAGGATAAAAAGTACACTGTCTCTCACATTAAGATATGCAAGAGAAAGAACAGAGTCTTAGCATATAACTCTTCGGAGTAATGACCCTAAAGAGGAATGCATTAGCCTGACAAGGTTTAATGTTTGACTCTAAAGAGTAATGACCCTTTCCTTTTTTTTTCACGACAAGCTGTCGTACGAAGCAGGAGAGCACGGTACGCCGAGACGAATCCCGCAGACGCACGGAAAGCACGAACGAGTCGACGGAGGGCTCGCACAAGCTGCAGAGGGCACGGGAGGCTATGGATATGCACAGAAACAGACGAAGGGCTGCGGGAGGAGGCACCGGAACAAGCGGAAGGCACGGGAACAGGCGGAGAGCTACGGATCCTGCAGAGGCTGGTGGAGGCGGGAACAGGCAGAGGAGGCTGGAGGCACAGGCTACCGTTTCGTCCGTCCGTGTCGATATTTGAAGGTAAGTGTCGGTCGACCCGTGGTTTTTACAGTGTTGAAATTTCCGTCTTTCTCTCGAAACACGACATGCACGACACGTCACCGACATACTCACGGACATACAGTAAACGGAGATATTCCTCCGTATGTCGTTTCGCCAATTTCGCCGACACGTCTCGATGTTACGAACCATGATTACAACAACCTATCACATTTCTAAAGAAACTCATGATAAACTCGTTGTTTTCATTTTCATTTCCTTTCAATTTTTTAGTGGAACCTTTGGACCACTCATCGTTGGTATGATACAATCTTTCAATTGGTATATAACCCATCCTCACTTTCGTTGTCACATGTTCAATTTTACACCTGAATCTCTAATAAGGACCTTATATACAAACTTGTGTCAATCAGTAGACATCAGATCTTAACCTTGTGGTCTTATCATTACCACTAGATTATCACAGAATTCAATACTAAACCTTATCAAGCCAATGCATCCCCTTAAGGTTATTACTCTGAAGAATCATATGTCAAGACCTTGTTTTCTCTCACATACCTTATCTTGAGAGACACTTGCATTAATTATATTTTCCACTTAAATGAACTAATCTTTATTTCTTTATAAATCTAAAGACTTGACTACAAAATCTTATTCGATTGTATAATAACAAAAATTGTAAGGTTTCTTATGTAATTTTAAAAAACTTACAAGGTTCTATTTCAGACTTATCAATCCAGAATTAGATATGTAGAAATCTACATTAATAAGATGAACCATGCAGGGATTTATATCCATTTTATTCTATTTTTTAATGCTATACTTCAAAAGAATCAGGAGTTGTATCAAAATCTGAATTGTGAAATATTAAATAATCAAAAAACTCAGGACTTATGTCAACATCAGACCAATGGATTGAAATATTATGACATTTACAATAATGTCATACATAGTTATCGCCTCACATGTATGCTAATGATCAATAACAAGGTTTTAATTATGATTCTACATAACTTAGGGATTTATATACAATCAAAGGTAAAATACCATGATTAACATAATCATCAATGTTAATTTTATAAGATTAACAAAATCCTCGATTGTACTGTTAATATCAGGAAATTATCGTTGTTTCCAGTAAAATAATGAAGATATAAATCATACAATTTAACTTCCTATCAATAATCTAATCTAGGAGTCAAAATGCAAAATCTTCATCTTCTTCCTCCAACCCACGGTAGGCAACAATCCACACAAAATAAAACAAAGGAACCCACAATCATCGTCCCTAAGTCCCACTCACACGTCTCACTCCGACAATTGATCTCTCACATCAATGCTACCTCTGATGTGGGATGAATCTCCCCATCCAAGTCCGACGAGCCTTCTCTCCTTCTTAGCCACAACTCCGTCCTCTCTTTCTCTCTCTTGGAAACTTTCTTCCTCTCTCACTCTTCGCAACTCTCTCTTCCTCTCAATGCGAATTGCAAGGAGTGTGGCCCTCAATTTATAGCCCGTGACGGAACCAAGAACGTAGCCCCACTCAGAACCACTGTTCAATGGTTCACCTTCCAACGCCTCTGCTTCTTCTAACGCCCACCGACATCTCTGCTCCCGAAGTTGAGCCAGCGAAACGCCTAGGTATTACATTTAGTGACAAAGTGTCTCTTAATATATTCTTTAGTCTTAAGAATCCCATCTATGTTATTGTCTGTCAAAAAGATGTCATCATTATATACTACAAGTATCACACACCTACTGTTGCCTTACAGAATAAATACTGTGTGATCTATTGCACAATGCCGAAATCCAACTCCCATGCCAATCATGTTAAATTTTTCAAACCACACTTTAAAACTTTGTTTTAGGCCATAAATAGTTTTCTTGAGGTGACAACCTTATTTTCCCCCTAAGCAACAAATCATCATAAGCATAGTTGCCAAATCACACCAGATCACTATACGAAAATGCATTTCCAACAACATCCAACTGATGTAGTACCCACGCTTGATTAATAGAGATGGATAATAACACTCGAATTAAGTTCAACCACGTTACAAGAGAAAATGTCTCAACATAGTCAATACCAAAAGTCTACGTGAATCCCTTTGCAACTAGACATGCTTTGTATTTGATGGTATATACCCATCGACATTGAACAAATCTAGCAACCACTGGAGGAGTCATTAACTACCAAGTGTTCCATAATAGTAATGCTTGCATCTCATCCATAACAACTTGTCAATGTGATATTGTCATAGTTTCTATGTAGTTTCTAGGAATAGACTTAGAGGAAATGGACAAGGTAAATTGACACAATACAGGGTGAAGACGATCTTATGAAATAAAATAAGAAATAAGATGAACAATAACAGATCATTTATCTTTAACAGAGAGCAATATGAAGACCAAGATAGGAAGAACCTAGATCTACTGACATAAGAGTTGCATTAGCTTGAGTTTGAATCGGTGGCCATTCCTGAAGGTGATGAATGTATACCAGTGAAGGATGAGTAAGAGCTATGGAAGCACCACAAGTATCCTCAACAATAGAATTCTCAATAGGAGTGGGAAGATAAATAGTAACTTTAACATCTGTTAGAGAAGTAGAGGTAAAATAAGACGCAGACTCAAAAAAGATAATAATAGAATATTGCCTAGTAGTCGGATCATAACACCGATATCCTTTTCGAGTTTTAAAGTACCCTCGCAAAACACACTTGATAGAACAAAGGAACAATTTATCTAAGCTAAGAGATAAATCTTCCACAAAACAAATAGACTCAAAAACTCTATGTGGAAAGTGAAAAAAGAGCAATACACAGCCTTCAACAAGATATATCACCATTGAAGGCAACTAAAAGCATCCTATTGATAAGATAGATGATAGATGGCAATCAAAACCACAGCAGACCAAAGGTATTTAGAAACCTCCATTTGTTGCATGAAAGTGTGAGAGACATCAAGGATATATCTGTGTTTTCTTTCAACAATGCTATTTTACTAAGAGGTGTGGAAGTAAGATGTTTGACGCAATATTCCCAGAGAAGCACAAAAATTGGCAATATCATCTTAGACAAATTCCATAGCATTATTAGTTTGAAACAATTGTGTATAAGCAGAAAATTGGATTTTTATTTCAACAAAAAGTTTTCGAACAAGAAGAAAAACATGAGTTATGTCTTTAAGTAAATATACCTAGGAGACTCTACAAAACTCATTGATAAATACAATATAGTACCTATAACCCAACATGGAAGACACACATCACCTCTAAGTGGATCAACTCAAAAAGACCATAACTCACAGAACTCGGCCAACTAGGATAGATAATACGATAATGCTTATCCAACTAACAAGACTCACACTCAAAGGGATCCACAAATATCTAAGGCAAAACTTACTGAAGCTTTTGAAGTGAAGGATGACCAAGATGGAAGTGTTATAAAAGAGATGACTCTATAGTAGAAGTGAATAAGACGAGCCTTTTAAGACTATTCTCACGAACAAAAAGATACAGTCCACCACGTTTACAGTCCAAATCAATCCTCTTTCTCGTCTGTAGATATTAAAAAGTACAGTAATACAAGAAAAATATTACAAAGCAATTTAAGAACTTTGTGATTTTGTTAATAGAAAACAAGTCGACATGAAAGTTAGGCACATAAAGAACATTAGCAAAGTTCAAAGAAGAAGAGGCTTAAATGACCGCATCTCCAAAAACACAAAAAAGACTACCATCAATTATAAACATGGAAAGAGCTAAGGATGCACTAGAAGAGGAAACAAAAAAGTCTCTAATATCTATTATATGAGTGAATGCACCTAAATCTAATATCCAAGAACTATCCGTAGAGATTAGAAAGGCACCAGTACCCAATGTAGTTGTATGGGAAGCTGTGAACGAAGTTTAACTTCCTGAAGCTGTAAAAAATGATCATACTCAACCTAAAAGATAGTGATTGTATCAAAAGTACATGTGATCTCAGAGGAGTTGTATACAGGAGTCGCAACATGTTGAGCCCATTCAAGTTTGCCGAACTTGTCCCAACACTTCTTAGAAATGTGATTGGTACACCTACAATGATCACACTTGCAGTTCCCACATCCTCCTCTTAAATCACATCCTCAACCACATCCATGACCGTAACTGACCATGACTTACTAATCAGTGGGGGAGGTCAAAGATGCAGAGAACACAAGAAAACATGGAGGACAAGGATGGAACAGTGTCAACTCCAAAAGCCTATCCACGAATCTAGGAAGCGATCTCAAATTGTAGAGCGAGAAACTTTGCAATTGTTAATTCTTCGCGATAGTCCTTCAATATTTGTGCATCAAGAACAATAAGTTAACAAATATCCAACTCATCGATAAAAGCACATAGAGATGCATATAGGTCTTGAATAGAGTAGTTTCCTTGTTGAAGGAAGAACTACTTCATAAATCTCAAACACATGAGAGATGTATATAGATCTCAAATTACGCCACAAATTGTATCAAACTAGTCATCGTAGGTGATATTTTTTTGGAGACGGCAGATCCAGAGAAATGCGCTTTGTCTTCCGATGAACGCTAAGGAAAACAACAAAGGTCTTTAGCAAAAGAAGATAATTCTTCCCATTGAGTTTCATAATAGTAGCATGCAAGTATCTAAGCCACACATCCTGTGGTGTGGTCGACAACAGATTTGTGGAGGATGATGCCATCACAAAGAACAAAAGCACTAGGTAGAGAAACAAGCAATCAAGGCAAACAACATAAGACCTCTCATGGCATAGAAAGGGAGCCTATATCATGGAATAAAAGGAGAAACAAAGGAAGGAAGAGAACCCATCAGCCTACACAATCAACACGAACAGCAGGCCGATCTTGCGAGGGAAGAAACCGACGATTGTACGGTAGGAGGCAACTAGGTGGCCAATGGCAGTGGGGTAAGTAGCAATGGCTAAGGGTTAAAGGATGTGTGTGTGCAAAGAATGTGGGGGGGGGATGAGAATATAAAGATAAATAGATAATACAAATATCTATATAAAAATCTATCTACTCTCACACACTCCAATCATGGGAAAAAAGAGCTAAGAGCAAATAAGGTTGATAGCTTCCAAGATCTTCTATTTCTAGGGACAACGGAAAGGAAGAAGCACTTCCTAAGAGAAGAGCTTACATGCGCAAATTAAAAACCATTAATTACATTTGGGGAAAATGAATAAATTAATTGGAGTTGATGCTTACCAGCAAAATAATTATGAAATAGAACTCTCTATGCTAACACAATCTCTATGAAAGAAGAGAGCTTTCTAGGGTGGAATGCCTTTTTAGTTAAGTCTAATACCCCAAAATATTATTTGCCTATCCATTTCCAAGATCTGGTAAAATAAGCAAGACATGGTATCCTTGCATGTTAGAAGAAAAATTAGGTAATCATCTATTCAATTCTGGTACAGTGTATACCACATCAAGCTCTTCAGTGATTGTCTCCAGCCTAAACTGTGAAACACTGTTTTTATACAGGTTGTTTATAAATGGCTCCCTCATGTCCCAGAAAATTATTTTGGTACCTGCAAGAAATGCCACAGATTAGATTTGCATTGGTTTTAAGTATTGGTTAATGCCAAAACACTTACCCATGAAATCACATATCCTGTCGATAGCCGCATTAATATCTTTTCTGCTTCCATCAAATGCATTCTGGTGGGACTTATCATTCATTGATAATTCTAAAAAGAAAACAATGCAAACATTAAAAAACATTCAAGACAACATTTTAGGCCTATTCAATTAACCATCAAGAAATTCAATATTAAGATAAGAACACCTTCTATCATGTAAGAGACTCTCTAAAGGTTACAGAAATTCAATACTATCTGACAAGAAAGATGTGGTTTGGACTACTAAAATGAAATTAAATTACTCAAAAGGCAGGAATTGATGATGCAACAGTTGAAAGCGACAGGTAGGATTTTGAAATTCTGAACGGGAAAATTACAATATATTAGTACACATACCAACAGCAATCTCATCACCACGTGTGAAAAACAGCAACACAGACAAAACAACCAACAATAATAGAAGTACGAGTATCATCTTTCCCGAGTTGTGTTTCACTTAAAAAGGATGAAAGAAAGAATATCTTATTGCTCCAGTGACAACCCAAACCTTATCTTCGCAGGTCTCTGTCTGCATTCAACCCCCAAATAATCCTTGTCACCAATGCATATCTATAGCAGATTAAGAAACAAAAAATGATTCACACCCTTAATAATGTATGGACTCCAGATTATTGTCTTTTGGAGTGTTTATATGCCCATGATCTCTCCAGAACTTTAAACCCTCTAATAGCAAATTCACTCCTGGCTTCAACCAAAGTACTTTGAGTACTACGGTAGAGGATTAGATGCAGAGACTAATAAACTAAAAAAATCCACTTAAGCTAATACTTATTCTAACGAGAAGATACTAACTACAAACTAATGTGTACATGGCAAAATAACAATTTTGAACTTGTTGGGAAAGAAAGAAATTTAAATAGTAAGTTGACAAATGACAACCCAATTTGCAGAACTTACAAGTCGCTGACTTTTTGCTAAGCTAGGTCAGAATGAACATACACATGTATGGAATGTTATAATCATAGCATGATGAAAAGAAAGCAAATGTTACAGTAGTAATGTCACTTCACATTTATTTATCAATCTAGACTACATGATCTACTCCTAAGTTGCATTCTCCGTTGGGAGTTTCCTAGGAGCTGTCCATATCTTTCTGGGTTTTCATGTATGATAAAAGCTACTTATCCTTCTTCTCCTTAAAAAAGGGTAAATTACACCATGTTCCATTCAACTATACAGGGCTTTCACTTAACAAAACAATACAATGGCCTCCCTTTGAGTTTGAAAAACAGTATCTAAACCCAATTTTGACTAGCATCACCAATATTATGATTGAAATTACCATTTTGCCCTTTATTTATAGGAGCTGAAGTTGGGAAATTTACGGATTTAATGCAATTAGAGAATGGTAAAGTTATCCAAGGAATCATTTTTATATGGTAGAGTGACTAACAGAAATAGACAAAAAGACTAAACTATTTAACAATTGAACTTTAGGGAGGAAATTTTAACATTTTAAATTTAAAGGGTGTAAGTGAAAAACCCATATAGTTGAAGGGGCAAGATGTAATTTAAAAAAAAAACAAAAATAATTGTGCCACCCAACACTGTGAAGTACAATTTGTTGCTAGCGAGCATACAAGGCATCAAAACAGAAAGATTAAGCATAGTTGAGTTAGCTGCAGGACGGGGATGGCCTGGACAGGCCTTACGGGACTGGCGGGAGGCCTGAACGGAGTTGGCGGAACGTGCAGATGGCCTCGAGAGGCCCAGTGGTGCCGGCAAACAGCCTGGACAGGCCCGACAGCGGCTGATGACGGCTCTGGATCCGCAGCGGCTCTGGACAGCAAGCTGCGCAGGAGGCGGAGACGGACTGGGCAGAAGGTACCGACAGCGGGAGGTGGCTGGAGATGGGCAGCCGACGACAAGGACAGTGGCTAATGGCTGGTGGGAGGAAGAGAGAACTCAATGGTGGTAGAGGAGGACAAGTAAAGGAAGCTTTTCCCATGGCTCCGCCGTCGCCAACGGTGGTACTGTGGTGAAGGTCCGTCGGCGACAATGGCCACGGCGGCTACTCTCACTTTCTCTCAAATCCTAGAATTTTCCCTGAGCTCTAGTACCATGTTGTGCACACTGCAGACGGATGGGTCACAAGATTGAGAAATATTGGAATTTGGTTGGCCGACCATAGACGACAAATGTTACTACAGACTCAGCCACTGCAGAAGAGTAGACATTTACAGTATCGCAGGAGAACTATGATAGAATGCAGCAGCTAAAGGTCATTGCATCCGCGGCCACGGCTATCCATGCTAATTCCTCAGGTACTCGTGCACTACTTGCGTCCAGGGATACTTTATGGATCATTGACTCAAGTGCCTCCTCTCATATGTCAGGTACACGTAGTTTGTTTACCCAGTTGTCTCAGTTGCCTGATTTTCGATCAATGGCAATTACCGATGGCAGAACATGTCTCGTTTCAGGTGAAGAGGACGTACAAGCCGTTTCACAACTTCCACTTGAAAAGGTTCTGTTTGTTCCTGATTTTCCTGTAAATTTGTTGTCCGTTAGTGATATTACAAAACAATTGAACTGTTGTGTCACCTTTTTTCCTTTCCATTGTACTTTTTAGGATTTGCAGACGGGAAGGAGGATTGGTTTGGACCGTGAGCGAGGAAATGGAGTGTACCAACTGGTTCGTGATGAGATACCTCAAAGGTTAGCTTCTGTGGCGTCTGCCTCCGAGTCTTCCAACTTGTGACATTATCGATTGGATCATCCATCTCATCAGAAGCTTCAGTCGGCTCTACTTTGGCGTTCTGTTCCACAGTTTGATTGTTAGTCATGTCAGTTGGGTAAGCACCACTGTGCTTTGTTTAAAAGGTCCGGTCTTGTGTCTAGTACTACTAAGTTTGAGGTAGTCCATTGTGATGTTTGGGGTCCGTCTAGAGTCCAGTCAGTGTCAATTCATAGGTATTACATAACTTTTGTGTTCTAGAACATCATGAGTATATTTATTGAAAGATTAGAGTCGTGTTTGATGTACTCAAAACTTTTCTAGTTGAAATAAAAAATCATTTTGATGTTTGTCTAAAATTTCTGCGCACTGATAATGCACTTGAGTTTATTCAAGTAAAAGTTACTTCATTTTGTGTTTTATTGGGTATTATACATCAGACATCGTGTCCACATACGTCTCAACAAAACGGAATTGTAGAAAGGAAATATCGACACATATTAAATGTTACACGGACTCTCATGGCTCATATGAGTGTGCCTAAATTGTTGTGGTGTGATGCTGTACTTACAACCACCTATTTTATAAATAGGATGTCCTCTACACCACTTCGCGGTGAAATTCCTCTACATCGTCTAAATCCTCAGTCGAGTCTATTCAAGTTAACCCCCAGGGTCTTTGGTTGTGTTGCTTTTGTTCAAGACCTATCACCTGGACTGGACAAATTGTCTTCAAGGTCCATCAAGTGTGTCTTTGTTGGATATTCTAGGACTCAGAGAGGATACAGGTGTTTTCATCCACCCACTAGTCGATATTTTGTGTCTGTAGATGTCACATTTTTTGAGTCTGAGCCCTACTATGATGGCTCCACATCACTCAGTCAATCTATCCCATTGCCATTAGTGGTTGAGTTATAGGATCAGAACGTTCAAAAAGTAGACACTCAGCCACCAGCAGATACTCGTCCTCTGTAGGTTTATCATTGTCGTCAACGTGCTCCAGTGCCTCCCACTACTGGACCATCCTCCTCTGCAGATGTAAATCCGTCCACCAGTGCCTCAGACCTACCTATTGTCCTTCAAAAAGGTACTCGCTTTTGCACAGTCTATCCTAGCTCTCATTTTGTCTCCTATGATTCACTTCACCTTTGGTTTCGTAGTTTTACCTTGTCTTTTGTTTTTCAGACTATTCCCAGGACCTATCAGGAGACACTATCCCTTCCTCAGTAGAAGGCTGCTATGAACGAGGAACTTGCTGCACTTACTAGTCATGGTACGTGGGAGTTAGTGACCTGCACTGCTGGAGCCAAAGTAGTCACTTGCAAATGGATTTATACAATCAAGTACAAGACAAATGGTAGTGTGGATAGATACAAAGTACAACGGGTGGCTAGAGGGTTTACATAGACCTCTTGGATTGATTACGAGGAAACTTTCTCGCCTGTTGCTCGTCTCAATTCCATTCGAGTCCTTATTTTCCTGACTTTGAATCACTCATGGTAGATATGGCAATTGGATGTCAAGAACACCTTCCTATATGATAATCTGACTGAGCCTGTGTTGATGAAGCAACCTCTTGGCTATGTTGCTCAAGGGGAGGATCGTGTGTGCAGGCTCAAGAAAGCAATATATGGTCTCAAGCAGAGCCCTAGAGTATGGTTCGAGAAGTTCAGTCAAGTGGTTCTTACTGGTAGTTTCCAGAGATGTGCAGTGGAC